>SNQJ01S0069233.1:12022-51094 GCA_010110895.2 Picea sitchensis | reverse complement strand
ATCAAGAGTCCAATTAGGATTTTCTGGAGGCTTATTTGGTGTAGAAGGTCCCCTTTTTGGTGGCATGTTGGCCAAATATCACTTTTGAGTCTTGATTTTGAGGTGGTTCTGCTAGACAATATTTATTCTGTTCTATCTCCCAAGTTTCGGCCCTTCTGGGTATGAAACTTTCTTTTAGGCAGTTCTTTGATATTTCTTCCCTGCAATGCCACAGGTCTGATCAAAATTGGATGTGCCAAGTGGAATTTACGGTAACTTCCTCACAACTTGTCGATTTTTGGCCTTTCCAGGAGATCTCACTTGTATAGAATGCCCTGCACAAAATAATTGATATCAAATTCTAAAACTCACACCCAAAATACTACATACTGTCCATGATCCAATGCAACTAGTCCCACTCAATGTGGATACTCTAGCAAGAAGTTATGATTGTTTTACCCGGAACACCTTCTTGAGACTAGTCAATAGGACTAGTCAGATACCCTATCTTACACAAGGCATATCTAAAAATTTAAGATGACCCAGAATATGAAATGTTTACCACATATACCTTACTAATTTATGTAAATGGCCTCCGGAGTTCAGGGTCTGAAACGTTACAAAAAAAAAATTATAGCGAAAATTCCGCAATGACTCATTTCAGGATTATTCCAGAACCCTATCTTGTACAGGCTGTATCTCTGAAGGTATAAGGCCTCAGGAGCTGAATTTTGAACCCAACATACCTTGATCCGTCTACTAAATATCCTCCAATCGGTTCCTTTTGAAACATTGTAGAAAAAAAGTTATAACAAAAATTCCACGGTGTCTCAGATGTAGCAGCGAAACCCCAAGACCTTGAGCTCTGATACCATATGTTAAGAACCAAACATCAGTATAGTATAGAAAAACCTCAGGAAAAGTACTCAACGCCTTGAAAAAGAGATAATTTCAGATAATAAGCCTCTTCAAGGGGGAAACCTCCTTTTACCCCACTTAAATGTTCAAGTACAAGATGATTCAAAATGAAAATGTCTCATTGGTATATATAGGAGACTAGGAGTTATAATTACAACTAATGGCCTAAAGCCAACATAAATAAAATAACATTACTAATATAATATGCCCCAATTAAGGGGTAATGAGCCCATATTAGGGCTTAACAATTTTTTACTCCGTCGTCTTTCTTTTATGCTACCATCGAAGGTTTATTGGGTGTGCGAGAGTGATTGTCCTCAAGAGAGACAAAATCGAGATCCAACTAGCTATACTCAGACCTCATCGGGGACATGCGCTGAAAAATGATCAAGAGAAGCCTACTCTGATACCACTGATCCAGATTTATTTTTGGAATGAAATGAAAGCAGATAAATTACAATGAAATACTCATGAAAATTGCCATAAACAGAGAAATACAACAATACTTGATTTATATTAATGAGAGAATTGAAAAGAGACTATAAAAATACAGAGTGCAAGACTCGCTAGAATGGTGGCAGCTTTATCTCTGAGGAGAGATGTGACGACTACGCTCATTCGCCAGAAGATGATTACAATGAGGCTCTAAAGGCATTTTTATGATAAACAGGAATGCAAAAACCCTAAACATATGAAAACCTAACCCTAGGAGATGAAACGCTAAAAGTCACGTGGGCCCTGTTTGGGTAAGTTAGTACATTAACTTCCTGGGGTCATAACATTTGCATACGATCTTTGTTTTAGGTGCGTGATAGCCCGTTGGAAACGTCTTTTCGAGAACTACACATTACGACATCAAAATATGACTTCGTCTATAGTTTGACTGTGGCGAGCCAAAAACACATTGTTTAGGGGCTCAAATCGGCCCTCGAAGTACAACAAGATGTGTTGACATGAAAACATACAAAATAATCCAGTTTGATTAGGTGGGAAGCCACCAGTATCCACCTGGAAGATGTGTAGGGATTCAGATAGCCCCAGAAGTATAGAACCCACAATTACAAAAAAGTATAGAAGAACGTGTTGCACTAAAAATTGATAAGAGGAGCTAGTTGGATTAGGTGGGTGGCCACCAATATCCACCCGGATCACCTAGCCCCTTTTCTCCAACCAACTCCTCAATTGAGCGAGGGTTGTGACCAAGCACTAAGAACAATGTGTTATTTTGGTGTTTCGTCCTTTAGCGTTCTCTACCTTTTTTCCCTTCAATTTCCTCGAACACACAAATCTTGCGAACTGCCAAAAAACCATAGGCAGCAAGATCAACGACTCTCAAGC
Organism: Picea sitchensis; assembly: GCA_010110895.2. Classification (NCBI taxonomy): domain Eukaryota; kingdom Viridiplantae; phylum Streptophyta; class Pinopsida; order Pinales; family Pinaceae; genus Picea; species Picea sitchensis. The sequence goes on along the minus strand of SNQJ01S0069233.1, from coordinate 48,859 downwards.
ACCGATATCTACGGTTCAACTCCATTGTTTCAAGCTTCAACGATTCATTTTGATTGCACCAATGCATACAACACCCATAAATGGCCAATCACCAAAAACACATATCAGCCGACTCCTAATCACCACCAGATCGATGACTCTCTTCCTCTTTCACACTTTTGGCTTTAGTGATTTCTCCACAACACTTTTCCACATATTTCTCGAATCCTCAATTCGACGAATACGCCCAAGTATCAAATCGATGGTTCTTGAGCTTCGACAGATGGACGGCTCAGATTTCTCCTTTTTGGGCTTCAAGATTTTTTGGGCATTCACATAACACAACCCCAACACATGCAAAGTGTCAATCACTTAAATTGATGATTAGATGAATCCGGTCCTCTCACAGATCAACAACCCCCAACACTTCAATGCTCCGAGATTCAACGAATTTTGAAGAACTATAACACAGTTCTCCTGGAGTGATAAACCTCCAGACTCCTCGAATTTATGTCGCGTGTCCCTTTCGATGGACGGTTGGGATTCACTTCGGCTCTCGACCCTTTGTGATTCTTCCACTAATACTTGGCCATAACCCTCCGGAGTACTAAGGCTTCGGACCTTTGGATCTTCTGACGTGTGTCCATCATGATGGACGGCCTGGATGAACTCCAGCCTTCAGGCCTTCGAGATCTATCGCTCCAAACCACTTCACGAATCCTCAGGAGTATTAAACCTCTGGATCTCTGGATTGACTGCCATGTGTCTCCTCCTGATCAATGGTCGAGATCTACTCCGTTGATTCAGAGCTTCAGGAGTTCTATACCCTTGGGACCTTTCACATTTGTTCCTCTAGAGTATTGAGGCTATGGACCACGCCTTATCTGCTGACACATGTCTTGATTGATGGACGTCTCTGATTCTCTTCGAAATACAGATCTTCGTGAGTCCTCGCACCTTTTCTACCCAGTTCCTTCGGGCTAGCGGTCTCTCGAACTACACAATCTACTGATGCGTGTCCCACCTAATCGACGCTCCAGATTCACTCCGGCTCCCGGAACTTCAGGAGCTCTTTGACTCAACTCCACATGATTCCTCTGGACTGCCGGTTCTCCAGACCTCTTCTAATCTTCTGCCACACGTTCTCCTCAACCGATGATTGAGATCAACTCCGCTCTTCAAATCTTTGGAGGATTTAATCACTCCTTGTCTTTTTTTCCTCCAAAATTCTAACCTTCAGGACTTCCGAATCCACTGACATGCATCCCAACTGATGGACGATACATATTTTCTTCGAGTCCCTGTGACTTATGGAACCTCATCCCCTTTGTGGCACTATATGGAAAATCTATGGACTTCTGGAGTACGAAAAATTATCAAGGTTAAACCCAGGGAAACTCAACTAGATCCGACGGTTGTTGTTGCTCGTGCCCAGATCTAACAATCGAGATCTGTTCTCCTCTTGCACTCTCCTCCTTCGTTTTGGAGTCTGATTTGACGATCCAGATTTCATTCGACAGTTGATCCAGCGACATATGTGGCTTCCTCCTTTGTCTTGGCTGTGCTTTCCTTCTGATGAAGGGTTTTCTCAATTTTTCGAAGGCTTAATCTTCGATACTTCTTCTACAGGGTTGTCTCCTTGGCCTTTGCTCGCGATGCACCTCCTAAGCTTGGAACTTGGAACAATTTCACCTGTAGCTCCTTAATCTTTTCAACATCCTGTAACATTGTGTTGGTGTTGTGTATTCCTTGCACCTGACTGACAAAGCTTCATGTTGTCCCTCTTGAGCTTATAATTGCTCAAACTTCTAAGGGTCTCATCCCTTTTGTCTCTCCAAATGATTTATTGTGCCCTCCTGGAACTTTGTGCTCATTTTTCTGAGCTTATTGACTTTGTAACAGTCCTCAGTGCACTCCTTGCACTGGCTTCACCCCTGAAACTTGAACTCTAGAAGTTCACTTACACATTCCTTGCGCTCTCTATGTAGAATTTCACTGCTCCTCTCGAGATTTTCCTTTTGGTGTTCCCTTTTGGAAACCTTTATCGAGAACTTGAAATATAGTTCTTGTTCACTCCTTGTGCCTACTCAACACACTCCTTGCAGATCCCTTAGAGTATTCAGTAACTCTGATATGTCTTCTTCAGAGTGTTCAACAACTTTGATGTGCACTCCTTGCATAGTTTTCCCTTCTTCTGAGTTTGAGGTTTTTCTGGTGTGCCCACCTAGCATGCTCTTCTTTGAACTCGAGACAGAGTTCAAAATGCACTCCTTGTGTTGGCTTCACAGATTTTTCAATCACTCTAGTGTGCACTCCTTGCACAAGCCTAAGAGCCTAGAACACTAAAAAATTCACAAATATAGAGAAGTCTGTCTAAACCTGTAAATGTAACATACCTGCACATCTACAACATACATAAATAAACATAGGAAACATTGAGAGAATCAACATTCACCACACATAAAAACACAAAAACCTTGTATGCAGGAAAAAATTCTTTTGTATTATATCTGAATGCTTTTGTACAATATGTTTTTATAAAGGTTGGACTGCAATAGAGTCTTCAACACTTTCTCTCCTCTCTTGAGATCTCTCTACTCTCTCATCAATAACTTACTCATGATAATGAATTTTTGATACATGAGATTTTTACAAAAGAGGGGCTCCTCGAGCCTTCCCTCGAGCTACTCGCATTAAAGGAAAATTAACTCCTATCAAATATGAATCGGATCTAAATATACCTACCCATCAGCCATTAAAGGTGACATTTCCCATTACAATTACTCATCCTTTACAAAGATAGTGGCTCAGATTTCCCTGAGTCCTCAAACATTAATTCTTATTGAATTACATTAAAATTTAAATTTGGGCTCAACATTGGAAAGAATCGGTGCATCCTTATTTGGTATCTTCTCCCTCCAAGTGATTTGATGCACTGGATTGATGGCGCGTTGCTGAGGTGGAGCGATGCTCCTGCATCATACTCTTGCGCTGACAAAATTCATGAGCTCCTGCCCATGTCTCCCCTGCTGCTGAGGTTGAGATCCTCTAGGGTCCCATATTTGAATTTGGAGTTGTCCATCTACTCCTCTTCCATGTTGTTGTTGATGTTGTTGTTGATGTTGTTGTTGAAGGCTCTCCTTTGATGAGCCTCTCTCTGGTGTTGAATGCCTTCTCTGCTGCTTCCATCATCAACCTCTTTATCTCTTCTATCAATTTGTCCAGCTGGTCTACTGGGTGCCCCCTCCTTTGCAGTCTGCTCTGTTGCATCTCTTCTTCATCATCCAATTCCAGCTTAACTTGTTGGATGCATTGATTCTACATTGTTACCCTTTCCTCCAGGGCCTCCAATTCTTCACACATATCAATGGGCATATCATCTTGATCTCCCATGACGATTTCATCTCCTATGGAATTTACTTGCCACTCCACTGCAGATTCTACTTCTACAACAATTTTACTAAGTTGTTGCTCAACTATCCCTTCTAACAGATTTCTTTCTACCAGGGTCTCCAACTCCTCACACAAATCAAAAAAATATATGATGTCTATTGCTCTCTCCTCTGTTGTGGGCTCCAATTCTGCAGTCATCTCATTTTCATCTTCCTTACAAAAAAAATTGAGCAATTCTGTTGAATGCTCTTATTCTTCTTCCATATCCTAGGCAGATTTTAATGTCTGCTCAATCTCCTCTATGACAGTCTTTGTTGGTTGTTTTTCTTTTGTTGCACCTTCAACATGTGCACTGACCTCTACTGGGTTGCTTGGCATGAATATATTGATTCCTCCAATGATCAGAATGTGCCTCTGATCCTCCTCCTTTGTCATAACTCCTTGTTGATGTGAACTCTCCTCTGAGTTCTTGAGACTTTCACATAGTCTCACCTCATCCTCCTTTCCCACATGGAAACCTAAGGTTTCACTCCTACCCTCTTAGAAGTCCGTGAGATCTTCCACCGATCTCTTCTCATTTCCCACCTGAAAATATATAATATCTTCAACTGATCTCTCTTCCTCATCATTGAGGTTCCTTCCAACCTTTGGCTCATAAACACAAACCATTTCCTCCTCTGTGTCATTGAGTGTTTTAGCATGCCTCGACCAACTCCTCAATATCTACTTCTGCCTCTTGGAAACCAACAGCTGAATAGGCCATTTTTCTTTTCGTTTCAAGGGCCATTCATACCTCCAAATTCCTCTCGCTTTCTCTTGCATCTTCAAGATCATCTTGTTGAGCTCTGCTCTAATATCCTCGAGCTCTTTATCTCTCTCTACACTGCTCACCTATTGGTGTTATTTTATCTGACCCTGTTTCTGGCCTTCAGTAGCCATATTTCACCTCAGCCTCAAAGAAAACAATTGGTTCTTCTCCTTCATCTCACCTAGCTGTCTACTTCACCTGCTCTGCAACTGAGAGCATCACTGGCTTTCTCTTGCATCCCTCCCAACTGTCTCCTGTCTATTGCACACTTGCAAACAGATCTTCACAGAGCATCACAACCTATATTCTCCTTCTCCTTTTCCTACTGTCTATAGACAAAAATCAGGCTTTGATACCACTTGATGTAAACCCACCATCTCCCAGGGCCCGAATGACCTTGTGGTCTAAGTATCGTTCAAATGGGAGCCGAATCGTCTCTTTGGGCCCTGCTGAGCCCCCAAAATCCTATACATAGGTCCTTTTATTCGATGCACAGGTCCAACAATGAACCCATGGGCTCTTACTAAGACCCTTTAATTTTGAAATAAATTTCGGGCCCCTAGCCTCTTTTCTCCGACCAACTCCTCATGTGACTGAGGGTTGTGACCGGGCACTAAGAACAATGTGTTATTTTGACGCTTCGACCTTCGACGATCTCTGCCTTTTTCCCTTCAATTTCCCCAAATGCACAAATATTGCAAACTGCTGAAAACCATAGGCGGCAAGATCAATGGCTCTCAAGCACCGAGATCGACAACTCAAACTCCACTGTTTCAGGCTTCGACAATTTCTTTTGATTGCACCAATGCATACAACACCTACAAAGTGTCGATTGCTGAAAAGACAGATCGAATAGCTCCTAATCCACCACTGGATCGATGAATATACGCCTCTTTCACACTTATGGCTTTAACGATTTCTCTACAAGACTTTTCCACAAATTTCCCGAATCTCTGATCCATCGAATACACCCAAGTATCAAATCGATAGTTCTCGAGCTCCAATTGATGGATGGCTCAGATTTCTTCTTTTTGAGATTCAGGATATTTTGGGCATTCACATAACACAACCCCAACACATGTGGTGTACCGAATGATGAAATTTCTAATCAGACAGCTCCGGTCCTCTCATAGATCAACGACCCCCAACGCTTTGGCACTTTGGGCTTTGACGAATTTTGAAGCACTATACCACAGTTCTCCCAGAGTGATAAACCTCCAGACTCCTCGATATGATGCCACACATCCCTTATGATGGACAACTGGGATTCACTCTGGCTCCCGACCCTTCGGGAGTCTTCTGCTAATACTTGGTCATAACCCTCTGAAGTACTAAGGCTCTGTACCTCCAGATATTCTTATGCATTTCCACCATGATGGACGACGCGGATGAACTCCGTCCTTCTATATCTCTCACTCCAAACCACTTCAAGAATCCTTCGAAGTATTAAACCTCCAGATCTCGGGATCGTTTGCTATGTGTCTCTTCCCAATCAATGGTCAAGATCTACTCGCTAATTCAAAGCTTTGGGAGTTATGGAACCTTGGGACCTTTCACCTCTGTTCCTCTAGAGTACTGAGTCTCTAGACCATGCATATGCTGACATGTGTCCTGATTGATGGAAGACTCCGATTCTCTTTGGACTCCAGGACTTCGTGAGTCCTTGCACATTCTCTACCTAGTTCCTCTAGACTGGCGGTCTCCCAGACTACACAATCCACTGACACGTGTCCCACCTAATCGACGCTCTAGATTTACTCTGGCTCCCAAAACTTTAGGATCTCTTTGACTCAACTCCACATAATTCCTTCAGAGTGTTGGCTTTATGGACCTCTTCTAATATTTTTCCGTGTGTCCTCCTCAACCAACGATTGAGATCAACTCCACTCTTCAGAGCTTCGGAGGATTTAATCACTCATTGCCTCTGTTTCCTCCGAAATGATAACCTTTCGAACTTCTGGATCTACTAACACGCGTCTCGACTAATGGACAATCCAAATTTTCTTCGGGTCCTCGTGACATTAGGAACCTCGTCTCCTTTGTGGAACTGTATGGAAAATCTACGGACTTCCGTAGTACGAAAAATGCTCAAGGTTAAACTGAGGGAAACTCACCTGGATTTAACGGTTTATGTTTTTCGTGCCCAGATCTAATGGCCGAGATATGTTATCCTCTTACATGCTCCTCCTTCATTCCAAGCTTTGATCTAAAGGTCCAGATTTCTTCTGACAACTGATCCAATGACAGTTGTGGATTCCTCCTTTTTCTTGGTTTTTCTTTCCTTCCGATGAAAGGTTTTCTCAATTTTTCGAAGGCTTAAACTTTGATGCTTCATCTACAAGGATGTCTCCTTGGCCTCTTCTCGCATTGCACCTCCTCAACTTGGAACTTGGAAGAAGTTCACTTATAGCTTCTTCATCTTTTCAACATTCTAGAACTTGGAATGTACTCGCCTTCTGCACTCCTTGTAGGGCCTTGCACGTACTTGTGCTACCTATCCTGAGCTTGGAAGTGCTCAAATTTCAAAGGGGTCTCGACCCTTTGACACTTTATCAATTTATTGTTCCCTCTTGGCACCTTATGCTCATCCTACTAAGCTCTCCCAACACTTTAGATGAAATGATGACTCTGTGCACTCAACAACACTTACCTCCTCCTTGAGCTTGTAATTTCTTGAACCTCAAAGGGGTTAAGCCCCTTTGTTCTGTCAATAGAAATTTCTTCTCTCCTGGAAGCTTGACGCTCTTCCTCTTGATCTTCCTCAACACTTCAACATTGTGTTGGTGTTGTGCTCTCCTTGCACCTAATTGACATAGCTTCATGTTGTCCGTCCTGAGCTTATAATTTCTCAAACTTATAAGGGTTTCAACCCTTTTTTCTCTCCAAATAATTTCTTGTGCCCTCCTGGAACTTTGCACTCGTTCTCCTGAGATTATGGACTTTGTAATGGTCCTCAGTGCACTCCCCTCACTGGATTCACCCTTGAAACTTGAACTATAAAATTTAACTTGCGCACTCCTTGCACTCTCTGTGCAGAATTGCATTGCTCCTCCTGAGATTTTCCTTCTGGTGTTCCCTCTTGGCAAAGTTTTCCCAGAACTCAAAATAGAGTTCTCATGCACTCCTTGCGCCTACTCAATGCACTCCTTTCAGATCCCTTAGAGTATTCAGTAACTATGGTATGTCTTCTTCAAAGTGTTCAACAATTTTGATGTGCATTCCTTGCACAATTTTCCCTTCTTCTGAGTTTGAGGTTTTTCTGGTGTGCCCACCTGACATGCTCTTCTCTGAAATGGAGACAGAGTTCAAAGTTCACTCCTTGCATTGGCTTCATAGATTTTTCAATCACTCTAGTGTGCACTCGTTGCACAAGCCTAAGAGCCCAGAACACTAAAAAATTCACAAATATAGAGAAGTCTATCTAAACCTGCAAATGTAACATACTTGCACATCTACAACATACATAAATAAACACAGGAAACATTCATAGAATAAACTTTCACCACACATAAAAACATAGAAACCTCATATGTAGGAAAAAATGCTTTTGTATTATATCTGAATTCTTCTGTACAAGATTTTTTTACAAAGGCTGGACTGCAACAGAGTCTTCAACACTTTCTCTCCTCTCTTGATCTCTCTCATCAAAAACTTACTCATGCTAATGAATTTTTGATACAAGATATTTTTACAAAAGAGGGGCTCCTCAAGCCTTCCCTCCAAGTACTCGCATTAAAGGAAAATTAACTCTTATCAAATCCTAATCGGATCTAAATCTATCTACCTGTCAGCCATTAAAGGAAACATTCCCCATTACAATTACTCATCCTGTACAAAGATAGTGTCTCATATTTCCCTAAGCCCTCAAACATTAATTCTCATTGAATTACATTAAAATTTAAATTTGAGCTCAAAATTTGAAAGGACTGGCATATCCTTCTTTGGGATCCACTCCCTCCAAGTGCGGTGATGTGCTGGCTTTTGAGCACATTGTTGAGGTGGAGCAATGCTCCTGCATCAATAACTATTCTTACTTGATTTAATTTTTAGTTTAGTGTTTTTTTCTCCATGCACCTTCTAGTTTAGATTTGTTTTCTATTTATCTATTATGTTGGTTCACTAACCATCTAACTCATTGAATGTGGTGTTTGGCTAGCCTAACTTGACACTTAAGTGACTACTCTTTTACTCACCCAAGTGAAAAAATGGTCACGACATATTGGAAATTATATTGGGGATTTCAACCAAATTCTCTCAATTTAGGCTCTTAGGACCTTTCTTTTCACTATTTTGCGTATACAAGACTAGTGACCCGTCTCCCTAAGCATCTAAGTTGAGTGTTTAGACCTCAAGTGAGGAGAATTCTATCCATAATTTTCTTCCTGAAGTTGTTTCTACATCAGTGTGGTTCTCGAGGGAACAATCACACTAAAGTGTGTGATTTATGCTCTGTCTCTATGTTAACTATGTGTTGTCTGTGTTATTCGAACTATCTATGTCACTGGCGCAACTGTCATTTCCACAACTCATCTTGCTCTTAGTTTTCTCACTGTTCTTTGGGATGTTCATTTTATCCCAACAAGTAGATCATAGGATTTAATTTTATGCACTTCTTAATGTTGCTTGATTTCCATTCAAGTTCTTTTTTAGAAAGAGTAGGTTCGGAAAAAACACTAAAGGTAAAAATAAATCTCTTTCTTTTGTTTTTCCACGTGGATGGATTAATCAAAAACATTTGAATTCTTAGCTTAACTAATTTTCAACAAGCAAATCATTTTCGAGACTAGGAACTAACTTAGTTGCCTCTAAGTATGCTCTTTTCCTCACACTCTCTCAATTGATCTTGGGAAATAAGAAAGGAGTGTCCAAGTGTGTTCCATCTTCCTTTTTCAAAATCACATTAAAATTATGCAAGGCCAAAGCCCCTTTGGGACCTCGTAGTTTACTTTGTTGAGAAGAAATTAACCTTAATTGTAACATGTCCACATTGTTGCAATCGAGGATAATTTCATTTTCATAGAGTAAATAACATCTAGGGAGTTAAAGGATTTGTAAGGACCCATATGTCCACTTCGTTGACAAACTAGGTTTAGCGTTTTATATTACACAAGGACTACTTAAAACATTTAGTAAAGTTAAATAAGAGAGATAAGTAAAGTACCCTATGACATCCACATGTTGCAATATTACACTTAACTTACTAAAATATTTTTGCACATTCTCACCTATGCACAGATGGAACTCATCACATACAAAACGTTTTTATTAGATAATTGATGTCAAAGTATGATCTCCTCCATGCACTCACAAGCGATCTAGAAGGACCATACAGAATCAAGGAATCTTTATGATTTTTTCAAGCACACCATTAATTCAATGATATTAGTCTAGGACCCTAGTCTCTCATCCTTGTTCATAAAAAATCAACAATTAAATAACTCACTAAAATCCTCCATAGGAGGGGCACAAAATAAACTTTTAGTCAAAGTTAGGATTTTGGGTGTAGGAATTTGTAACACCCTATTTTACCCCATAATTGTAATTATTCTTAATACTTCATATGATTATGTTTATAAAGCTTGTAATCATGTTTTGATTAATGAAAACACCAGACAACTGACTGAAGAGGGAAAAATCCTTGAGAGTAGTAGCCATGATATCACATGTGGAATTGATGAAGTGGACAGGTGAGGTGGAGCTGAAATGTTTTAGTGAATAAAATAGAAATATTTTTTAACAAGCCAACTTATGCTTGAAAAACAGAAACTCACACCTACCAATGTACCCAAATCAGCATGGAGCCACGTACCCAGTAATGGAAGTCTGATTGGTGGTTGAAGTAGTTAGTAATTGTTGATAGTTTTGGCCTCTTGAAGATGGAAAAGGGTCAACTAAATGACCTGGAAATTAGGACACCACACATTTTCCTCTTCAGGAATTCGAACTTCAGAAAACAAGTCGCATTTGGCAGAAGCCACTAGAGTCCCAAGGATCGGCAAAGAAAGAGGCCAAAGGTGGAAAACATCACCCAAGGACAAACGCATGGCGAGACAACAAGCAATGAAAGGAGAGCACACAGTACATAAGGGGTAATATTTTGAGGAAGAGTAAGTGAGCAAGGAGCTCATAGGCTAAGGGTGCAATGAACACAGATGTTCATTGGCACAGGTAGAAGAGAAGAAGAAACTAGAGAGCTTTCCTTGAAGCAAATAAGAAGCTCTGTTGGGCTTCATTTTTTTCATAATTCTCTGCCCAATAACAACAATGTTCTTAAAATATTTTGCTAATAATATGTGTCCATCTATGCCATAAACATCATTATTCACCATTATATATTCATTGTGGTTAAGACATAGTTTTTCCATATTTTTAGTGATTAAAGACAATTATATCATAGTTTTGATGATGATGGTTCTTGTTAAGAATTCTTACAGATCAAATATTTTCTCCAAGTGATCCTCAACATTCAAAGAATTCTTACATTTGTAGTGATCCTTGTCAAGTTCCACTTCCTATATACAAGCTCAGGCACAAACCACAATTGCAAGTGTGAAAGGGTAAACAAAACTGAGGTNTTGGAAATATTACAATCAAGAAAACTCAAGAGAATATTAAGAGATCATTCCATCTGGAAAGAATACCAAGATCAACTACAAGAACATGGTAGTTCATGATTACAAATTCCACAATTATTTCCATATGTTACCTTCTTCGGTTATTGTAATCTCAATTTTGAATTCAGAATATGAAGATTCATTTTTTTTAAAAACGACCCTAATTTTATGATTGCAAAGATAACGATTGTAAAGAGTAACTCCTCACTATAAAAAGGAGGATTGTCCATTTGAAAGGGATTTTGGGTTTCGGAAGGTAGCAAGACAGTATTTCTACTACAAGTTAATTTGAACCGAGAGATATTCAGGTTGGAAATTATTTTGTTGATGTGTTTGAATGTGACTATTCTATTTATTCATGTCTCTTACTGTAGTTTGTGAATATTGGTTTATGAATTACTTCTGAAATAATGTTTGCAATTTATAGTTACCATGATTTTCAGAATGAGTACAATGATAGCATAATACTGTTAACTAATCAATTTCTTGATTCTAACAAGTTATGTCATTAAACTTTCATGTTACTTGTGTTATGAATTTCTTCTATGCAATTAATACATATATTTCATTGTATTCATCTTTGTTAGTTTGCTCCTAATCGAGATAGGTTAGTTTAAAATTAGTTAGAGACTGCATCTTAGAATAATAGTCATCCATATTAGTTTAATTTTAGTTAGTTAGGATTTTCATTTTTAATTCATCTGAGAACCTCTGATTCTCATATTCATATTTAGTTAGTTCGGTAACCAGGCCAAAATCTGGTCAGAAACGCTACCCCAAACGACTGTGGGTCTAATTGGGACCTACCATCGGGCGTTTTCCCTCATCTGATTGAGCGGGTCATTTTGGCCCATCAACAGTAACCTTAAGAGTAATTATACTTAGTGATTTTCCCTTATCTTTAATAAATTAAGGAGATGCCAAAAACACATTCTTACCTCAATTTTTTTTTATTGTTTCACAGTTACAACTGTGGCCTGTGCCTCAGCTTATATATAGGAAGTGGAGCTTGACGAGGATCACTGCAAATGTAAGAAATCTTTGAATATTGAAGATCACTTGGAGAAGAGACTTGATATGTAGGAATTCTTAACATGAACCATCATCAACAAAACTATGATATAATCATCTTTAATCACTAAAAATATGGAAAAATGATGTATTAACCACATTGGATATATAATGGTGAATAATGTTGTTTATGTCAAAGATGGACACAAATTATTAGCGAAATATTTTAATAATATTGACGTTATTGGGTGGATAATTATGACGAAAATGAAGCCCAACATTCCCCATAACACAACAATGGATAACAATACAAATACTAACACGTCTTATAATGAAACAAACAACAACAAAACTATGTAAAAACATATTGATATAACAATTCAAATGATCTGAAACAAAAATATATGTAACACATATATAGTACGTAGACAAGGAAATAACAATGAATGGTTTTCAATAAAAGGAATAGGTAATAGTTTATATACAGGAAACTTACACAGGAAACATGCACATAATGGAATTTACATAACAACAAATATTTAACACGGTATATAAATATATGAACTAGAATAAAAACATGTGTATCAACTATATGACGAGTAACGAGAATATATATAACTCCAGGAAATGTGCAACATTAAACAGAGGGGGAGAACACTGGTAAACATGAGGTACAAATAGATATACGCTCTAGAGACCGGAATGAATTAGATAGATTGTGTATGGCGTGAGTGGAAGAAGAGATATTGAGTAAATTGGGAAAGTTAATAAATGTGTGAGATGGTGAACTGGTGTGAGGTGGAGTGAAGAGCATAGGAAATTATTTAAGTTGTGTGTGGATTAGAATAAGATACATGAGGATGAGGAAGAATTCAAGGGATAAGGGAGTGACAAGTATCATAGATGCAATGAACCTGAGGATTAATCTTTGAATTCATAAGACAATGTAGAACCAAAACAGTAAGTGAATGAAAACAACACACAAACTAAAATCAAATCAAATGTGATAACCATCTAAAATAATAAATGAAAAACCAGGATGTTACCCGAATCAAGGGGCCCTACCCGAACTTGACAATGCTCCTGAAGAAGCTAACTCAAACCAAAATAATCAACGCATATAATTACGCATGGAATCGCAGCAAGAATCAATTCTTCATTTATCAAAAATCAATATTTCACTCTCTAATAATACAACAACAAATTTTCTATATCTGTGAATGAATCAATTCCTTCTCTTTAACAATAGAAACATATTTATACACAAGCACATCGTGTCCCCAATCTCAACAAACTTCTTGGATGCATCAATCCCTTATTTCCATGGAAAAGATGGACAAATCGTGCCTTATTTTCTTGGATCAATTACACAAATAAATAAATGTCCATAACCAACCGAGGATCCTCGTGCTAATGAAAAATATCTTCTCCAATATCGATGCCATTCTATGCACAAGAAGAAACATCATGTGCACAAGAGAGCAATTGACGGTTGACTGCAGTAAAATGAACAATCTTGAATTTGTCCTCTTCAAAAACCCACGTGGAAGATTTAGTATTGGATTCATGGAGATATGGGTACTAGAAATATATATAGTTGGTACCAGAACATTCACAAAACTTCATTAGTTAAACATATTCAAGGCATTCCATCTAATCCATTAAAGACTTAGGAAATTAATTAAATTAGTATATTTTATCCCTTTAAGCTTAATAAAAGGTATTTTAGAAGCTTGGCCTCAGGAATATAAATACATTGGCATGAGTAATTAATGGTAAAGTGAGTAATTAATGGTAAAGTGAGTAATTATTTTTAAGCTTAACAAAAGGTGTTTAGAAGCTTGGCCTCAGGAATATAAATGTGGTGAAAAAGGATATAAATTTGTGTGACTAATTCATGGTAAAGTGAATAATCAATGGTGATTATAGATAGGTGTAAGGTTGGATTGTGCGTAATGGAAATTATAATCATAATAAATGAGGGAAATATTAAGAATAATTATACTTAGTAATTTTCCCTTATCTTTAATAAATTAAAAAGATGCCAAAAACACATTCTTACCTCAGTTTTGTTTACCCTTTCACACTTTCAACTTTAGCTTGTGCCTGAGCTTGTATACAAGAAGTGGAGCTTGAAAAGGATCATTGTAAATGTAAGAACACTTTGAATGTTGAAGATCACTTGGATAAGAGACTTGATCTCCAGGAATTCTTAACATGAGCCATCATTACCAAAACTATGATATCATCTTCTTTAATCGCTAAAAATATGGAAAAATGACATTTAACCACAATGGATATATAATGGTGAATAATTGTGTTTATGTCATAGATGGACACGGATTATTAGTGAAATATTTTAAGAATGTTGATGCTATTGGGCGGATAATTATGACAAAAATGGAGCCCAACATTCCCCCAAACCCGATAGTTTGCATGTCCTCGTGAAAACAAGGTGAAGGACTTATGATATTCTATTTTTATATTTATGTGACATTGTTTCTTTGTGTAAGTGTTGGTTCTTGTGGAGAAACATGCTTCACCACTTGATATGTTCACAAATAAATTGAATTCGTTTAAAACAAAGCAACAAGAATTGTCATGAAAATAGGGGACAAGCAAAAGATGGGCATTATGAGGGATGGAGGATGAGTGAAAAGGATGGTTTGTGAAGTGATGGAGATGGTGGAAGTATTACCTTGGGCACTTTTATACTCTGTGGACTTTCATCTTAAGACTAAAATTTTACTTGTGGTTCCTTGCTTGGATAGGAAACAATGACTTCATCCTCTTATTCAGAACATTTAGATGATGACTTAAGAGTGTTTTATGATGTATAAGGAGAAGACACTATGAATGTTGTTTTGTATTTGTACTTGTATAACACACCATCATTTAGCTGTGGTTCTTTTCTTGGATAGGCAACAATGAATTTTTCCTCTTATTCAGAACATTTAGATGACTTAGGAATACTTTATGATGTATAAGAAGAAGACATTATGAAAGTTTCTTTGTATTTGTGTTTGTATACCACATATTATCTTTTCATTGCTTGGACTTGTGATCAAAGCATAAATTTCATTGTGAATGACGGAGTGAAAATGGAAGGTTTACTAAGTATTTGTGATGGTACTTTGTAAGTGGTGATAGTGCACAATGGAGTGTGGAGTGGGTAATAGTGGTTATACATCATGTTTTCCAAATTATTAGTAAATTAAAGAGATTTATACATGTTTTACGTCAAGTTACCTTTTCTTTGAATCATGATGTGCTACCGGATGAAATGAAGGATCTGATGCATGTTTATTGAATGTTGAAGATGCGAGTGAGAAAGGTGGAGAACTACTGAGAAATATGAAGCTGATGAGAGATGTTACTGGAGAAATTAAGTTGATGAGAGATGAAGATGTTGAACTGAATCCTGCTGAAGGAAAAAAAAATGGTTGAAGATGTTGGAGATGTTGACAAGAATCTAAAGATCTGGAAGGGGTTTGAACATCTCCCCCAAACCCAAGGGTTTTCATGTGCTCATGCAAATTCTTCAAGACTAAGTAGCGGTCTTTTATTGGAACATGCAGCTACAAGAAAAAAATTGCTACAAGTTTTTGTTGATATGATGAAAGTATATAGTCTTCATCCTTTATCCCCTATTGGTACGATTCAATCTATGTGACTGGATTTTCTTGATGTCGAACATATAAATAAATCATTGGATTACTAGCCATAATGTATGTCATTAACCAATGTGAGATAGCTCATCAATGATGACAATGAGCGTCAAGGTATCTAAGTATATCTTGATATGAACAAACAGATGTGATGACATCAAGTCATCTGGAAGATCTGACAATCAAGGGACATTGATGTATTCCTATGATTTTCAGTGAGGATATTCCATTAAGGCATGCAGACTCAAAGGTACTTTTACATTCTCTAACCTCGATCCCAGATGATGTATTGGATCCTATGGGATGCGATTTGTCGGAAGATGGGCCTTGAGGAATCCCACATCAACCAACGCAAGTAAAAAACATGAATGATTTGAAAAATACAATACAATATTTGAACCAACATAAACTTATATCTCTTATTGTGAATCTTTCCTGCTAGGAGTCCTAGTTTTAAAAAATGATTCATGTCTAGTTGCGCCAGTTACCTATTTTCACAACTAGACTTATTTTTCTCTTTACTATTTTATTTATTTATTACAACTTTCCTCTACCTAAAAAAGGAAATCTTTTTTTCCAAGTGTAGGAGTACTTCTAGTGGATCCATGTGCATAACAAGAGTACAAACATACTCTTAATAAGGTTTGAAAAATATTCTTTAATGTATACCAAAGCATGAGATACCACCTGCTTCAAACTATAGGATGCCAAAAATTGTTGAAGAAGAAAGCGGTGCTTCGACTTGATAGTTTTTTGGAACCAATGTTCAATAAAGTCATAATATTCTTGGTTCACTTGTTCATTTGGACCACTCTATATATCATCCTCTACCATCCCATGTAGACCTTATACAATCATATGGTTGGTCTCTTGGATGCATACAAGATCTGATGATAGATACGTCAAGAACTCCTCGATCTCAGGTTCTAATGGCTACTCTCCATCGAATGCGGTCCATGATTCCTTGGTTTCCTCATCAATTTGGAAATGGTGATCAAATAAGGCTTATATATATTCTTGTGGATGTGGCTCATGGGGATTTTGTTCTTCTATTACTTCGAGAGAATCAGGTATGTTCCTGATTGCAGTCGGGATTTTCTCTTCCTGAGAGGCAGAGACACCAACTACTACTAGAATTTGAGAAATCTCTTAGAGTAACATTTCCTCTTTTGTTCAACGAACTCTTAAGCATCCTTCTTTTCCTAGCTGGTAGGTCTTGTATTGCACAGGGGTTAGTGTATGGGGGATGTTACAGCTCCAAAAGAAAACCTTGAAAATATTGAAGAAATGAAAAGGAAACACACTTAAAGAAAAAAAAAAGTAAACTAATCAGGTACTCGAAATGTCACCGTGCTAATAGGATCCTGCTATCACCAAGTTATATGTTCACACAAGTTAGGATTCTCTTATTTTCATGAATCAAACTAAAAGAAAACACACTTGCATAAAAGAAAACAACAAGGTTTCGGAGAAACTCACCAAAGTGAATGCATCGGGCTAGAACCCCTTCGGAAATTATGAATTAAGGGCACCTTTGCATCTTACCACTTCTCCTTCCCCAAGTTGCAATTGTAACTAAATTACACACAAAATAGATAATTTGTGAAAACAACCTACCTATGCTCTAATTGTTGGGAGAATTACATGTGATAATTTCCATTACATTTTAATGTCAACCCAGAGGCTCGTAAAATTAGAGGTGGAAGCACAAGAAATGCAGGACTAAATCTCTAATCTATCCTACGTCGGTGAAAATCCAAACAAACCAAGCAAATTAAATCGAAGCAATATGTAGGAAATGAAAATAGGCAAACTACTTAAGACTAGCACTAAGGAAATTGTCATTGGGTTGTGGAACAACCAACGCCATAAATGTTTTGAGTTTAAATATTTCACACAAAGGTGTTCATGCAATTTTGTGGAAGTAGCTTATTAGTGTCTTTAACCTTCAATGATATTCCTGTAGTGGATCCACACATATGTTGGAGGAAAACAAATTAAAGTGATGCGATGCGAAGACTTCAAATGAAACGTACTTCAAAGATTTCTACTCAAGAAGAGATACGCCCAAAGAGTGAGGTATGTGTTGGTATGAGATTAGTTTAGTTTTATGTACAAGAATGAAATTACTTTACGAGGATAATCTATTTAACGCTACACTTACTTGTATCCTTAAAAAAGAGTAACATATAATAATGATATCACAACATGTCAATATGTAACAATGTATATACATATATTTGACGAAACAATAAACCAATATCTAACACAACACTACATATAATATACACAATTAACAAAGTAACAAAATAATGGACTAATACAACAACATATAATGTAACAAATATTACACGATGTCAAAAAAAAAAAAATATAAACATAAGTTAAATACTTAAAACAAATATAAAACAATATATAATAAACAACATATCTTAACAAAATAACAACACGTCGGATAAATATATTAATGGATAACAATACTTATAATAACAATACACAATTGAACAAACAATAACAAAACAATAGAACAATGGATAACAATACATATGATGAAACAAACAACAACAAAACTATGTAACAACATATTAATATAGCAATTCAAATGATCTGGAACAAAATGATATGTAACATATATATAGTATGTAGACAAGGAAAAAACAATGAATGGTTTTTTTCTAAAAAGAACACGTAATAGTTTATATATAGGAAACGTACACAAGAAACATGCACATAATGGAATTTACATAACAACAAATATTTAACACGATATATAAATATATGAACCAAAATAAAAACATGTGTATCAACTATATGACAATTAACGAGAATATATATAACTTCAAGCAATGTGTAGCATTAAACAGAGGGGGTAAATGACTATAAATGTGAGGAAAAAATGGATAGATGCTCTAGAGGCCAGGCCGAATTAGATAGAGTGTGTATGGCGTGAGTGGATGATGATATCTTAAGTAAATTGGGAAAGTTAATAAATGTGTGAGATGGTGAACCGGTGTGAGGTGGAGTGAAGAGAAGAGGTAATGGTTCAAGTTGTGTTGGGATTAAGAGAAGATACATGAGGATGAGGCAGAACACAAGGGAAAAGGGAGTGACATAAATCATAGATGCAATGAACCTGAGGATTAATCTATGAATTCATAGTACAATGCAGAACTGAAATTGCAAGTGAACGAAAACAACACACAAACTAAAATAAAATCAATTGTGATAATCGTTTAAACTAATAAATGAAAAAACAAGATGTTACTCGGATCAAGGGGCACTACCCAACCTGGACAACGCTTCTGGAGAAGCTAACTAAAACCAAAATAATCAATGCACAAAATTACACACGAAATTGCAGCAAGAACCAATTCTTCATTTATTAAAAATAAAGCTTTCGCTTCAACTAATTTTCTATATCCGCGAATGAATGAATTCCCTCTCTATAACAATAGAAACATATTTATGCACAAGCACATCATGCCTCCAATCTCAAAAATTTACTGGATGCGTCGATCCCTTATTTTCATGGAAAAGATGGACAAATCGTGCCTTCTTTTCTTGGATCGATCACACAAATAAATAAATGTCCATAACCAACCGAGGATCCTCATGCTAACGAACAATATCTTCTCCAATCTCGATGTCATTCTGCGCACAAGAGAGCAATTGTTTGTTGACTACAGCAAAACGAACAATCGTGAATTTCCCCTCTTCAAAAACCCACATGGCAAATTTAGTACTGAATTCATGGGTACCAAAAATATATATAGTTGGTACCGGAACTTGCACAAAACATCATTAGTTAAACGTATTCAAGGCATTCCGACTAATCCATTAAATACTTAGGAAATTAATTAAATTAGTATATTTTATCACTTTAATCTTAATAAAACATATTTTAGAAGCTTGACCTTGGGAATATAAATAAATTGGCATGAGTAATTAATGGTAAAGTGAGTAATTATTTTTAAGCTTAACAAAAGGTGTTTAGAAGCTTGGCCTCGGGAATATAAATGTGGTGAAAAAGGATATAAATTGGCATGAGTAATTAATGGTAAAGTGAATAATCAATGGTGATTATAGATAGGTGTAAGGTTGGATTACGGGTAATGGAAAGTATAATCATAAGAAATGAGGGTAAGCTTAAGAATAATTATACTTATTGATTTTCCCTTATCTTTGATAAATTAAGGAGATGCCAAAAACACATTCTTACCTCAGTTTTGTTTACCCTTTCACACTTGCAATTGTGGTTTGTGCCTGAGCTTGTATATAGGAAGTGGAACTTGACAAGGATCACTACAAATGTAAGAATTCTTTGAATGTTGAGGATCACTTGGAGAAAATATTTGATCTGCAAGAATTCTTAACATGAACCATCATCATCAAAACTATGATATAATTGTCTTTAATCACTAAAAATATGGAAAAACTATGTCTTAACCACAATGAATATATAATGGTGAATAATAATGTTTATGGCATAGATGGACACATATTATTAGCAAAATATTTTAAGAACACTGTTGTTATTGGGCGGAGAATTATGAAAAAAATGAAGCCCAACAGAGATTCTTATTTGCTTCAAGGAAAGCTCTCTAATTTCTTCTTCTCTTCTACCTGTGCCAATGAACGTCTGTGTTCATTGCGCCCTTAGCCTATGAGCTCCTTGCTCACTTACTCTTCCTCAAAATAGTATCCCTTATGTACTGTGTGCTCTCCTTTCATTGCTTGTTGTCTCGCCATGCGTTTGTCCTTGGGTGATGTTTTCCACCTTTGGTCTCTTTCTTTGCCAATCCTTGGGACTCTAGTGGCTTCTGTCAAATGCGACTTGTTTTCTGAAATTCGAATTCCTGAAGGGGAAAATGTGTGGTGTCCTAATTGCCAGGTCATTTAGTTGACCCTTTTCCTTCTTCAAGAGGCCAAAACCATCAACAATTACTAACTACTTCAACCACCGATCAGACTTCCATTACTGGGTACGTGGCTCCATGCCAATTTGGGTACGTTGGTAGGTGTGAGTTTATGTTTTTCAAGCATAAGTTGGCTTGTTAAAAAATATTTCTATTTTATTCACTAAAACATTTCAGCTCCACCTCACCTGTCCACTTCATCAATTCCACATGTGATATCATGGCTACTACTCTCAAGGCTTTTCCCCTCTTCAG
This sequence comes from Picea sitchensis, assembly GCA_010110895.2. NCBI lineage: Eukaryota > Viridiplantae > Streptophyta > Pinopsida > Pinales > Pinaceae > Picea > Picea sitchensis. The sequence goes on along the minus strand of SNQJ01S0069233.1, from coordinate 28,215 downwards.
TCAATGGTCTGGTGTTTTCATTAATCAAAACATGATTACAAGCTTTATAAACATAATCATATGAAGTATTAAGAATAATTACAGTTATGGGGGAAAATAGGGTGTTACAAATTCCTACCCCCAAAATCCTAACTTTGACTAAAAGTTTCTTGTGTGCCCCTCCTATGGAGGATTTTAGTGAGTTATTTAATTGTTGATTTTTTATGAACAAGGATGAGAGACTAGGGTCCTAGACTAATATCATTGAATTAATGGTGTGCTTGAAAAATTCATAAAGATTCCTTGATTCTTTATGATCCTTCTAGATTGCTTGTGAGTGCAGGGAGGAGATCATACTTTGACATCAATTATCTAATAAAAACGTTTTGTATGTGATGAGTTCCATCTATGCATAGGTGAGAATGTGCAAAAATATTTTAGTAAGTTAAGTGTAATATTGCAACATGTGGATGTCATAGGGTACTTTACTTATCTTTCTTAATTAACTTTACTAAATGTTTTAAGTAGTCCTTGTGTAATCTAAAACGCTAAACCTAGTTTGTCAACGAAGTGGACATATGGGTCATTACAAATCCTTTAACTCCCTAGATGTTATTTACTCTATGAAAATGAAATTATCCTCGATTGCAACAATGTGGACATGTTACAATTAAGGTTAATTTCTTCTCAACAAAGTAAACTACGAGGTCCCAAAGGGGCTTTGGCCTTGCATAATTTTAATGTGATTTTGAAAAAGGAAGATGGAACACACTTGGACACTCCTTTCTTATTTCCCAAGATCAATTGAGAGAGTGTGAGGAAAAGAGCATACTTAGAGGCAACTAAGTTAGTTCCTAGTCTCGAAAATGATTTGCTTGTTGAAAATTAATTAAGCTAAGAATTCAAATGTTTTTTATTAATCCATCCATGTGGAAAAACAAAAGAAAGAGATTTATTTTTACCTTTAGTGTTTTTTCCAAACCTACTCTTTCTAAAAAAGAACTTGAATGGAAATTAAGCAACATTAAAAAGTGCATAAAATTAAATCCTATGATCTACTTGTTGGGATAAAATGAACATCCCAAAGAACAGTGAGAAAACTAAGAGCAAGATGAGTTGCAGAAATGACAGTTGCGCCAGTGACGTAGATAGTTCGAATAACATAGAGACAGAGCATAAATCACACACTTCAGTGTGAATGTTCCCTCTAGAACCACATTGATGTAGAAACAACTTCAGGAAGAAAATTATGGATAGAATTCTCCTCACTTGAGGTCTAAACACTCAACTTAGATGCTTAGGGAGACGAGTTACTAGTCTTGTATACACAAAATAGTGAAAAGAAAGGTCCTAAGAGCCTAAATTGAGAGAATTTGGTTGAAATCCCCAATATAATTTCCAATATGTCATGACCGTTTTTTCACTTGGGTGAGTAAAAGAGTAGTCACTTAAGTGTCAAGTTAGGCTAGCCAAACACCACATTCAATGAGTTAGATGGTTAGTGAACCAACATAATAGATAAATAGAAAACAAATCTAAACTAGAAGACGCATGGAGAAAAAAACACTAAACTAAAAATTAAATCAAGTAAGAATAGTTATTGATGCAGGAGCATTGCTCCACCTCAACAATGTGCTCAAAAGCCAGCACATCACCACACTTGGAGGGAGTGGATCCCAAAGAAGGATATGTCAGTCCTTTCAAATTTTGAGCCCAAATTTAAATTTTAATGTAATTCAATGAGAATTAGTGTTTGAGGGCTCAGGGAAATCTGAGCCATTGTCTTTGTACAGGATGAGTAATTGTACTGGGAAATGTTGCCTTTAATGGCTAACAGGTAGATATATTTAGATCCGATTCAAAATTTATAAGAGTTAATTTTCCTTTAATGCGAGTAGCTGGAGGGAAGGCTTGAGGAGCCTCTCTTTTGTAAAAATATCTTGTATCAAAAATTCATTAGCATGAGTAAGTTTTTGATGAGAGAGCTCAAGAGAGGAGAGAAAGTGTTGAAGACTCTGTTGCAGTCCAACCTTTGTAAAAAAATCTTGTATAGAAGAATTCAGATATAATACAAAAGCATTTTTTCCTACTATGAGGTTTCTATGTTTTTATGTGTGGTGAAAGTTTATTCTATGAATGTTTCATGTGTTTATTTATGTATGTTGTAGATGTGCAAGTATGTTACATTTGCAGGTTTAGATAGACTTCTCTATATTTGTGAATTTTTTAGTGTTCTGGGATCTTAGGCTTTTGCAACGAGTGCACACCAGAGTGATTGAAAAATCTATGAAGCCAATGCAAGGAGTGAACTTTGAACTCTGCCTCCATTTCAGAGAAGAGCATGCCAGGTGGGCACACCAGAAAAACCTCAAACTCAGAAGAAGGGAAAATTGTGCAAGGAATGCACATCAAAGTTGTTGAACACTCTGAAGAAGACATACCATAGTTACTGAATACTCTAAGGGATCTGCAAGGAGTGCATTGAGTAGGCGCAAGGAGTGCATGAGAAATCTATTTTGAGTTCTGGGAAAAGTTTGCCAAGAGGGCACACTAGAAGGAAAATCTCAGGAGGAGCAGTGCTATTTTGCACAGAGAGCGCAAGGAGTGCTTCAGTTAAATTTTAGAGTTCAGGTTTCAAGGGTGAAGCCAATGCAAGAAGTGCACTGAGGACCATTACAAAGTCCATAATCTTAGGAGAACGAGTACAAAGTTCCAGAAGGGCACAATAAATTGTTTGGAGAGAAAAAAGGGTTGAAACCCTTATAAGTTTGAGAAATTATAAGCTCAGGACGGACAACGTGAAGCTATGTCAATTAGGTGCAAGGAGAGAACAACACCAACACAATGTCAAAGTGTTGAGGAAGCTCAAGAGCAAGAGCGTCAAGTTTCCAGGAGAGCAGAAAGTTGTATTGACAGAACAAAGGGACTGAACCCCTTTGAGGTTCAAGCAATTACAAGCTCAAGGAGGAGGTAAGTGTTGTTGAGTGCACAGAGTCATCATTTCATCTAAATTGTTGGGAGAGCTCAGGAGGACGAGCACAAGGTGCCAGGAGGGAACAAGAAATTGATAAAGTGTCAAAGGTTCGAGACCCCTTTGAAATTTGAGCACTTCCAAGCTCAGGATAGGTAGCTTAAGTACGTGCAAGGCCCTACAAGGAGTGCAGAAGGCGAGTACATTCCAAGTTCTAGAATGTTGAAAAGATGAAGAAGCTATAGGTGAACTTATTCCAAGTTCCAAGCCGAGGAGGTGCAACACGAGAAGACGCCAAGGAGACATCCCTGTAGAAGAAGCATCAAAGTTTAAGCCTTCGAAAAATTGAAAAAACCCTTCATCGGAAGAAAAGCACAACCAAGAAAAAGGAGGAATCCACAACTGTCATTAGATCAGTTGTTAGAAGAAATCTAGACCGTTAGATCAAAGTCTAGAATGAAGGAGGAGTGTGTAAGAGGCGAACATATCTCGGCCGTTAGATCTGGGCACGAGAAACATAAACTGTCAAATCCAGGTGAGTTTCCCTCGGTTTAACCTTGAGCATTTTTCGTACTCCGGAAGTCCGTAGATTTTCCATACAGTTCCACAGAGGAGACAAGGTTCCTGAAGTCACGAGGACCCGAAGCAAATTTGGATCGTCCATTAGTCGGGACTCATGTCAGTAGATCTAGAAGTCCGGAAGGTTAGCATTTCGGAGGAAACAGAGGCAATGAGTGATTAAATCCTTCGGAGCTCTGAAGAGTGGAGTTGATCTCAACCGTCGGTTGAGGAGGACACGTGGAAAAATATTAGAAGAGGTCCGTAAAGCCAACACTCCGAAGGAATCATGTGGAGTTGAGTCAAAGAGATCCTAAAGTTTCAGGAGCCGGAGTAAATCTAGAGCGTCAATTAGGTGCGACACATGTCAGTGGATCGTGTAGTCTGGGAGACTGCCAGTCTGGAGGAACTAGGTAGAGAAGGTGCATGGACTCACGAAGTCCTGGAGTCCAAAGAGAATCGGGGTCTTCCATCAATCAGGACACATGTCAGCAGATGCGTGGTTTGGAGCCTCAGTACTCTAGAGGAACATAGGTGAAAGGTCCCAAGGTTCCATAACTCTCGAAGCTCTGAATTAGCGAAGTAGATCTTGACCATTGATTGGGAAGAGACACATAGCAGACGATCCCGAGATCCGAAGGTTTAATACTCCGGAGGATTCTTGAAGTTGTTTGGAGCGAGAGATACCGAAGGATGGAGTTCATCCGCGTTGTCCATCACGGTGGAAATGCGTCAGAATATCTGGAGGTACAAAGGCTTAGTACTCCAGAGGGTTATGACCAAGTATTAGCAGAAGACTCCCGAAGGGTCGAGAGCTAGAGTGAATCCCAGTTGTCCATCAGAAGGGACGTGTGGCATCATATAGAGGAGTCTGGAGGTTTATCACTCCAGGAGAACTGTGGTATAGTGCTTCAAAATTCGTCGAAGCCCAAAGTGCCAAAGCGTTGGGGGTCGTTGATCTATGAGAGGACCAGAGCCGTCTGATTAGAAATTTCATCGTTCGGTACACCACATGTATTGGGGTTGTTTATGTGAATGCCAAAAAAATCCTGAATCTCAAAAATAAGAAATCTGAGCCATCCATCAATCGGCGCTCGAGGACCGTCGATTTGATACTTGGGTGTATTCGATGGATCAGAGATTCGGGAAATTTGTGGAAAAGTCTTGTGGAGAAATCGTCAAAGCCATAAGTGTGAAAGAGGCATAGATTCATCGATACAGTGGTGGATTAGGAGCTGTCTGATCTGTCTTTTCAGCGATCGACACTTTGTAGGTGTTGTATGCATTGGTGCGATCAAAAGAAATTGTCGAAGCCTGAAACAGTGGAGTTTGAGTTGTCGATCTCGGTGCTTGAGAGCCATTGATCTTGCCACCTATGGTTTTCGATAGTTTGCAATATTTGTGCGTTTGGGGAAATTGAAGGGAAAAAGGTAGAGATCGTTGAAGGTCGAAGTGTCGAAATAACACATTGTTCTTAGTGCTCGGTCACAACCCTCAGTCACATGAGGAGTTGGCCGGAGAAAAGAGGCTAGGGGCCCAAAATTTATTTCAAAATTAAAGGGTCTTAGTAAGAGCCTGCGGGTTCATTGTTGGACCTATGCATGGAATAAAAGGACCTATGTATAGGATTTTGGGGGCTCAGCAGGGCCCAGAGAGACGATTTGGCTCCCATTTGAACGATCCTTAGACCACGAGGTCATTCAGACCCTGGGAGATGGTGGGGTTTACATCAAGTGGTATCAGAGCCTGATTTTTGTCTGTAGATAGTAGGAAAAGGAGAAGGAGCATACAGGTTGTGATGCTCTATGAAGATTTGTTTGCAAGTGTGCAACAGATAGGAGACAGTTGGGAGGGATGCAGGAGAAATCCAGTGATGCTCTCAGTTGCAAAGCAGGTGAAGTAGACAGCCAGGTGGGATGAAGGAGAAGAACCAGTTGTTTTCTTGGAGGCTGAGGTGAAATATGGCTACTGAAGGCCAGAAACAGGGTCAGATAAAATAACACCAATAGGTGAGCAGTGTAGAGAGAGATAAAGAGCTCGAGGATATTAGAGCAGAGCTCAACAGGATGATCTTGAAGATGCAATAGAAAGCGAGAGGAATATGGAGGTATGAATGGCCCTTGACATGGAAAGAAAAGTGGCCTATTCAGCTGTTGGTTTCCAAGAGGCAGAAGTAGATATTGAGGAGTTGGTCGAGGCATGCTAAAAACCTCAATGACACAGAGGAGGAAATGGTTTTTGTTTATGAGCCAAAGGTTGGAAGGAACCTCAGTGATGAGGAAGAGAGATCAGTTGAAGATATTATATATTTTCAGGTGGGAAATGAGAAGGGATCGGTGGAATATCTCACAGACTTCTAGGAGGGTAGGAGTGAAACCTCAGGTTTCTATGTGGGAAAGGAGGATGAGGTGATACTATGTGAAAGTCTCAAGAACTCATAGGAGAGTTCATATCAACAAGGAGTTCTGACAGAGGAGGAGGATCAGAGACACATTCTGATCATTGGAGGAATCAATATATTCATACCAAGCAGCCCAGTAGAGGCCAGTGCACATGTTGAAGGTGCAACAGAAGAAAAATAACCAACAAAGACTGCCATAGAGGAGAATGAGCAGACATTAAAATCTTCCTAGGATATGGAAGAAGAAGAAGAGCATTCAAAAGAATTGCTCAAATCTTTTTGTAAGGAAGATGAAAAGGAGATGACTGCAGAATTGGAGCCCACAACAGAGGAGAGAGCAACAAACATCATATATTTTGCTGATCTATGTGAGGAGTTGGAGACCTTGATAGAAAGAAATCTGTCAGAAGGGATAGTTGAGCAACAACTCAGTAAAATTGTTGTAGAAGTAGAATTTGCAGTGGAGTGGCAAGTAAATTCCATAGGAGATGAAATCGTCATGGGAGATCAAGATGATATGCCCATTGATATGTGTGAAGAATTGGAGGCCTTGGAGGAAAGGGTAATGGTGTAGAATCAATGCATCCAACAAGTTAAGCTAGAATTGGATGATGAAGAAGAGATGAAACAGAGCAGACTGCAAAGGAGGGGGCAGCCAGTAGACCAGCTGGACAAAGTGATAGAAGAGATAAGGAGGTTGATGATGGAAGCAACAGAGAAGGAATTCAACACCAGAGAGAGGCTCATCAAAGGAGAGCCTTCAACAAAAACATGGAAGAGGAGTAGATGGACAACTCCAAATTCAAATATGGGACCCTGGAGGATCTCAACCTCAGCAGCAGGGGAGCCATGGGCAGGAGCTCATGAATTTTTTCAACGCAAGAGTATGATGTAGGAGCATCTCTCCACCTCAACAATGCACCATCAATCCAGCGCATCAAAGCACTTGGAGGGAGTAGATACGAAATAAGGATGCACCGGTTCTTTCCAATTTTGAGCCCAAATTTAAATTTTAATGTAACTCAATAAGGATTAATGTTGAGGGCTCAGGGAAATCTGCGCCACTATCTTTGTAAAGGATGAGTAATTTTAATGGGAAATGTCACCTTTAATGGCTGATGGGTAGATATATTTAGATCCGATTCATATTTGATAGGAGTTAATTTTCCTTTAATGCGAGTAGCTCAAGGGAAGGCTCGAGGAGCCCCTCTTTTGTAAAAATCTCGTGTATCAAAAATTCATTAGCATGAGTAAGTTATTGATGAGAGAGTAGAGAGAGCTCAAGAGAGGAGAGGAAGTGTTGAAGACTCTATTGCAGTCCAACCTTTGTAAAAACATATTGTACAAAAGCATTTAGATATAATACAAAAGATTTTTTTCCTGCATACGAGGTTTCTGTGTTTTTATGTGTGGTGAATGTTGATTCTCTCAATGTTTCCTTTGTTTATTTATGTATGTTGTAGATGTGCAGGTATGTTACATTTACAGGTTTAGATAGACTTCTCTATATTTGTGAATTTTTTAGTGTTCTAGGCTCGTAGGCTTGTGCAAGGAGTGCACACCAGAGTGATTGAAAAATCTGTGAAGCCAACACAAGGAGTGCATTTTGAACTCTGTCTTGAGTTCAAAGAAGAGCATGCCAGGTGGGCACACCAGAAAAACCTCAAACTCAGAAGAAGGGAAAACTGTGCAAGGAGTGCACATCAAAGTTGTTGAACACTCTGAAGAAGACAGACCAGAGTTACTGAATACTCTAAGGGATCTACAAGGAGTGTGTTGAGTAGGCACAAGGAGTGAACAAGAACTCTATTTCAAGTTCTGGATAAAGGTTTCCAAAAGGGCACACCAAAAGGAAAATCTTGGGAGGTGCAGTGAAATTCTACATAGAGAGCGCAAAGAATGCGTAAGTGAACTTTTAGAGTTCAGGTTTCAGGGGTGAAGCCAATGCAAGGAGTGCACTGAGGACCGTTACAAAGTCAATAAGCTCAGAAGAACGAGCGCAAAGTTCCAGGAGGGCACAAGAAATCATTTGGAGAGACCAAAGGGATGAGACCCTTAGAAGTTTAAGCAATTATAAGCTCAAGAGGGACAACATGAAGCTTTGTCAGTCAGGTGCAAGGAATACACAACACCAACACAATGTTACAGGATATTGAAAAGATTAAGGAGCTACAGGTGAAATGGTTCCAAGTTCCAAGCTTAGGAGGTGAATCACGAGCAGAGGCTAAGGAGACAACCCTGTAGAAGAAGTATCGAAGATTAAGCCTTCGAAAAATTGAGAAAACCCTTCATCGGAAGGAAAGCACAGCCAAGACAAAGGAGGAAGCCACATATGTCGCTGGATCAACTGTCGAATGAAATCTGGATCGTCAAATCAGACTCCAAAACGAAGGAGGAGAGTGTAAGAGGAGAACATATCTCGACCGTTAGATTTGGGCGCGAGCAACAACAACCGTCGGATCTAGGTGAGTTTCCCTAGGTTTAACCTTGATAATTTTTTGTACTCCAGAAGTCCATAGATTTTCCATATAGTGCCACAGAGGATATGAGGTTCCATAAGTCAGAGGGACTCAAAGAAAATATTTATGGTCCATCAGCTGGGATGCATGTCAATGGATTCGGAAGTCCTGAAGGCTAGAATTTTGGAGGAAAAAAAGGAAAGGAGTGATTAAATCCTCCGAAGCTCTGAAGAGCGGAATTGATCTCAATCGTCGGTTGAGGAGAACGTGTGGCAAAATATTAGAAGAGGTCTAGAGAACTATCACTCCAGAGGAATCATGTGGAGTTGAGTCAAAGAGCTCCTGAAGTTCTGGGAGCCGGAGTGAATCTGGAGCATCGATTAGGTGGGACACACATCAATGGATTGTGTAGTCCGAGAGACCACTAGCCCGAAGAAACGGGGTAGAAAAGGTGCAAGGACTCACGAAGTTCTATATTTCGAAGAGAATCGGGGATGTCCATCAATCAAGACATGTGTCAACAGATAAGGCGTGGTCCGTAGCCTCAATACTCTAGAGGAACATATGTGAAAGGTCCTAAGGGTATAGAACTCTCGAAGCTCCAAATCAATGGAGTAGATCTTGACCATTGATCAGGAGGAGACACGTGGCAGTCAATCCAGAGATCCAGAGGTTTAATACTCCTGAGGATTCGTGAAGTGGTTTGGAGCGATAGATCTCGAAGGCCCGAAGGCCAGAGTTCATCCAGGTCGTCCATCATGATGGACACACGTCAGAAGATCCAAAGGTCCGAAGCCTTAGTACTCTGGAGGGTTATGGCCAAGTATTAGCGAAAGAATCACGAAGGGTCGGGAGACGAAGTGAATCCCAACCGTCCATCGAAAGGGACACGCGACATCAAATCGAGGAGTCCAGAGGTTTATCACTCCGGAAGAACCGTGTTATAGTTCTTCAAAATTCGTTGAATCTCGGAGCATCGAAGTGTTGGGGGTCGTTGATCTGTGAGAGGACCAGAGTCATCTGATCATCAATTTAAGTGATTGACACTTCGCATGTGTTGGGGTTGTGTTATGTGAATGCCCAAAAAATCTTGAAGCCCGAAAAGGAGAAATCTGAGCCGTCCATCTATTGAAGCTCAAGAACCATAGATTTGATACTTGGGCGTATTCGTCAAATTGAGGATTCAATAAATATGTGGAAAAGTGTTGTGGAGAAATCACCGAAGCCAGAAGTGCGAAAGAGGAAGAGAGTCGTCGATCTGGTGGTGGATTAGGAGTCGTCTGATATGTATTTTTGGCGATTGGCCATTTTATGGGTGTTGTATGCATTGGTGCAATCAAAATGAATCGTTGAAGCTTGAAACAATGGAGTTGAGCCGTAGATATCGGTGCTTGAGAGTCATTGATCTTGCCGCCTATGGTTTTTCGGCAGTTCGCAAGATTTGTGTGTTCGAGGAAATTGAAGAGAAAAAAGGTAGAGAATGCTAAAGGACGAAGCACCAAAATAACGCGTTGTTCTTAGCGCTTGGTCACAACCCTCGCTCACGTGAGGAGTTGGTCGGAGAAAAGGGGCTAGGTGATCTGGGCGGATATTGGTGGCCACCCACCTAATCCAACTGGCTCCTCTTGTCAATTTTTAGTGCAACACGTTCTTCTATACTTTTTTGTAATTGTGGGTTCTATACTTCTGGGGCTATTTGAATCCCTACACATCTTCCAGGTGGATACTGGTGGCTTCCCACCTAATCAAACTGGCTTATTTTGTATGTTTTCATGTCAACACATCTTGTTGTACTTCTAGGGCCGATTTGGGCCCCTAAATAATGTGTTTTTGGCTCGCCACAGTCAAACTATAGACGAGGTCATATTTTGATGTCATAATGTGTAGTTCTCAAAAAGACGTTTCCAACAGGTTATCACGCACCTAAAACAAAGATCGTATGCAAAAGTTACGACCCCGGGAAGTTAATGTACTAACTTACCCAAATGGGGCCCACATGACTTTTAGCGTTTCATCTCCTAGGGTTAGGTTTTCATATGTTTAGGGTTTTTGCATTCCTGTTTATCATAAAAATGCCTTTAGAGCCTCATTGTAATCATCTTTCGGCGAATGAGCATCGTCGTCACATCTCTCCTTAGAGATAAAGTTGCCACCATTCTAGCGAGTCTTGCACTCTATATTTTTATAGTCTCTTTTCAATTCTTTCATTAATATAAATCAAGTATTGTTGTATTTCTCTGTTTATGGAAATTTTCATGAGTATTTCATTGTAATTTATCTGCTTTCATTTCATTCCAAAAATAAATCTGGATCAGTGGTATCAGAGTAGGCTTCTCTTGATCATTTTTCAGCACATGTCCTCGACGAGGTCCGAGTATATCTAGTTGGATCTCGAGTTTGTCTCTCTTGAGGACAATCACTCTCGCACACCCAAGAAACCTTCGATGGCAGCATAAAAGAAAGACGGCGGAGCAAAAAATTCTATTAATATATTGCTTGAGCAATCTCTCGCGCGACAGAGGGATGAAATGATGGAGAATTTTGCACACATTCTTCAACACCTGCTAATAGAAACAAGCACATCTTTATCAAGCGACCATTTTGGAGGAACCTCTCCCTTCAAGGTACAATTTAATTTTGATATTCCCACATTTGAAGGTCATATAGATGCAGATGCCCTAGAAAAATGGTTAAATCTATTAGATGCGGATGCCCTAGAAAAATGGTTAAATCTATTAGAAGGTTATTTCTTTGTTCAAAAAATTTTCGATAGGGATAAGATCACCTTCGCACTCCTCAAGGCTCTCCCCCATGTCAAACATTGGTGGGAAACTTACTGGGAGCAAATTTCCATAGAGGAATTTGGAATATATGGGGTCGAGCCCACTTGGGATTTTTTTATGGATGCGGTCAAAGAACAGTACTATCCTGTTGATAACTATGAATATCAGTACATGAGATGGACCACACTGCGACAAGAGAAGAGCCAAACAGTGCCAGAGTTCACAAATACTTTCCATAAATTGTGCACCAAGTTGGGAATCAAAGACTCTGAGTGACATGTGGTTCTGAAATACCGCGAGGCTCTGCATAGGTACATCCAAACCAAAATGGATTTCCTAAACATCTCATCATTGGGAGTTATCTATCGATATGTGGTCAAAATCGAGAAGAAATTTAGGCACATATCATCGTAACTACGTAGTTCTTGAAAATACCTTTCCAACGACCTATCACGCACCTACAACGGAGATCGTATGCAAAAGTTACGACCCCGAGAAGTTAATGTACTAACTTACCCAAACAAGGCCCACATGAATTTTGGCGTTTCATCTCCTAGGGTTAGGTTATCGAATGTCTAGGGTTTTGGCATTCCTATTTATCATAAAAAGGCCTTCAGAGCCTCATTGTAATCATCTTGTGTCGAATGAGCGTAGCCGTCACATCTCTCCTTAGAGATAAATCTTCCACCATTCTAACGAGTCTTGCACTCTGTATTTTAACAATCTCTTTACAATTATTTCATTAATAGAAATCAATTATTGTTGTATTTCTTTGTTTCTGGCAATTTTCATGAGTATTTCATTGTAATTTCTTTTCTTTCATTTTGTTCCGAAAATAAATTTGGATCACTAGGGGCCCAAAATTGATTTCAAAAGCAAAGGGGCTTAGTAAGAGCCCGTGGATTCATTGTTGGACCTATGCATGGAATAAAAGGACCTATGTATAGGATTTTGGGGGCTCAGCAGGGCCCGGAGAGTCGATTCGTCTCCCAATTTGAACGATCCTTAGACCGAGAGGTCACAGGGACCCTAGGAAAGGTGGGTTCTGCATCAATTACCAATGGTAAGGATTGCATTTATAACACCTTGGAGAAAGTGGGGGAACTTATGGTCTCCCCTCTTCCTCCTTGGGAGGGTCCTTGTTGTTCCCTATGCAGACATTCTTTTTCATCTTACAAGATGAAAATGAAATGAAGAATTATATCCAAATTATCAAGGGGTGAGAATTTTGGCTTTGGTTATGGATGTTTGGAGGATCTTGGAGAATTATGGACACTCAAGATACAATCCAACAACATAACACTACAACTGAAGCGTTTGTCTTTGTGCATACCCAAAGCTTTCTTTTATAGGTTTCCTTCAAGATTTTTTCCAACTAGTTCACAATGTGAAAGGAGATCCCCCATGTAGGTGAATCCTCTAGCCTTCTAGTGGTCCTAAAGCTAATTCTAGGCCTGGATAGTCGACCTCATGAAGTACACTTGAGTTGAGGGTGTGTGAGATCTGACTGGGATCATTAATGCGTCATTTTTCGGATCAATGCAGGTCTTTCTGATGATAGTTGCACTGACCATGATAATGGCGCAGATTTGATTTTGTTGACCTGCATTGTCACACGATGATAACACATAAATGACCTTGATAGACCGCGCTGAAATTCAGAGATCCACTTTCCATAGGTTTTTGGCTTTGTTGAATGGAATCTATTAAAGCTGGAGGTATGCTATTTGATGTGTTGTACTGATGACCTCTCTGGAAATCCCTTGCATAGCTTGTTGAGCAATTTTTAGGTGATAACAAACTTTCTCTACTTTTTGGCTTTGGTTGGTCATTGGTTAACCCTTCAGTCCCACCAAAGTTATTGTTGACCATTCCTACACATTATGATCTTCTTCTACAACACTATGTCCTTTAATAATTATGCCTGTGTATCTGGTGCCAAATCTTCTATGGAAGGTAAGACTTGGCCCTCTTTATCGACACCAAGCATTGATGGCTTGTAGAGTTGGAGGTTCTCTACATTTACTACAAAGCATTAGTGCATTGTGATTGATGCTTATTGTTAGCCTTATTCTATTGATATGTACATTTTGATTACTACATTTACTCTATGTTATGCGATTCTAATGCTTAAGTGGTGTTTTCAATCTATTTGATATTCACATTTTCTCTATCTTATAACTAATGAAATTGTGGTATGCAAAAGTATTTTTCAAATTGGACAGATCTAACACTCATGATATATTATAAAAGGAAATCAAAATCTCTCAATTTTCTTAGGAGAACTAAACCAATTGAAATTTATGCAAGGAACTTATTTGGAGAAGACTATGATATAACAACCAAAATTGCTTCCCATGATAACATCCCAACATTCCATTCACAAGGCTCATAAACTTTGTGACCAATGCTTATCCCAACGTTTCCATTCACAAGGCATGAACCATAAACTTTGTGACCAATGCTTTCATTCACAAAATGTGAACCTTCAACCAATGCTTATCTATGTACACCAACCACACATTAAGTGTGGGTGTGCTAGTTTATTCTCCCATGAGAAAATTGGAATTAAGCCATTAAACAAACATATGTACAACAACTTTAAAATGTTTGTTTCAAACAGTTACAACATTGGAATGATTGTTTCAATTCAAATGTCAGTGTCCAACATGGAGTGTTGGCTCAAAATCTAGGAAATCTATGATTTAGGTATCTTTAGAATTGACATTTTATAAGAGTTAGTGGTTTCCTGTCCACAAACTTTCGAAACACCTTTGACACGCAGATTGATATGTAACTTGTGAATTGAGCTTCGTTATCATTAGTTTGCCTATCTCTCTCTTCATCATATCTGTCATCATCATATCCACAGATTTTAAAATATTCTGAAGTATCACCATTGACCTACACCTTAAGTTATTTTTGTCAGTTTGCACATTATTGCTGCAGATTTAAAATTTACAAATCCCGCGCATTATTAGTGCAGCTTTAAAAAATTACAAACCCCACAAATTCGGTACACGTTCACATGCATTGCTCTATGTATACGCGCTCTCACTCGGCTAAGTCTACCTTTCTGTTGACTGGTTGTCTAATCTTTCCCGCCATCTTATCAATCTCGCTTCCTCTTTTTAAGAACACCCATTTAGGTCACCGTGGTGAAACCAGTAACGAACCATGGCCTCTGTGGGCTTTATTCTTGCAGTTACATGCCTCCTCTTCCCTGAAGGCAACAATGCCTATGCGCCCGCTTCCTCTTCAGAAGAAGAAAGTAAGGATTTCCAGTTACATACAACCATTAATTATGATGATGCAGGTGTTATGGAGAATGTCTCCGCCATTTATGAGACTCCACATATAGAAATAGCTGCAGAAATGATGGACAGAGTCCACCTCAATCTCAATCATTCGATGTTACAGAAAAAAGCTGCAAGTAACTGCAATCTGTTCTCAGGGAGATGGGTTCGCGATGCCTCGTATCCTCTCTATCCCGCTGGACAATGCCCTTACCTCATTGAAAGCAGAGTAAACTGTAGGAAGAATGGAAGGCCAGATTCTGATTACGAGAAGTGGAGGTGGAAGCCGCGCGGGTGTTCCAATCGCAGGTACTCGATAAACAGTGCAAACTGCCCTTCATTGTTTTCTTTCTTCCGTTACATTGAGTGTATGCTTTCAAATTGTGATATTGGTGTAGGGTTTTGAAATTTCAAATTGTGATATTGGTGTAGGGTTTTGGAATTTCATTGAATGTATTTCGTGTTAATTGATCAGATTCAATGCCAGAGACTTTCTGTGGAGGTTGAGGGGAAAGCGATTAATGTTTGTTGGAGACTCAATATCGCGAAGCCAGTGGGAGTCCATGGTCTGCCTTCTTCAAGCAGTAATTCCTTCTAATAAGAAATCTATGATTTCTCGATCTTCTCTTAAAATATTCAAGGCCCTGGTAAGCTGCCTGCCACATATCTTCCCTTGTAATTCGATATATCATGGGCTTGTTTGTTTTCAGTGAAGTCTTACAACTTTATTTCATAATTCACAAGGATTACAAGGCGTCCGTGGAGTTTTTTTGGGCTCCCTTTCTGGTTCAGCAGATCATTACTCGTACAAAGAAGATGATTATAAATCTGGACTCTGTTGGGAAGAATGGGATTTACTGGAAAGGAGTTGATGTCCTGGTTTTCGAGTCATCACATTGGTGGATTCATGCCGAAGGAGAATCGTAAGAACATTAATATAGCTTTTCAGTTTTCTGTTTTAGCCAAAAGATTCTATTGTGTAATTTGTTGATAATGTAAATGTAGTACTGTGGTTTTACAGATGGGACTTGATCATGGAAGGTAATCGGCTTTACAGAAATGTGAATCCATTGGTGGCTTACAGGAAGGGGCTGACGACATGGGCAAACTGGATATCTGCAAACCTTGATCCAAGAAGATCTCTTGTCTTCTATAGGACCACGTCCCCTAAACATGATAGGTAACTGGTTATATACATACAGTCTCAGCCATATATTGCTTCTATTTCAGTTATACTAAAAGATAAATAAAATTTCTGGAAATAATATTGCAGTCCCGGTGAGTGGAATGAGCCAAATGGGCATCGCTGCTACAACCAGAGGGATCCAGTGCAAATTTTAGGATACAGACCTCCGGTGCCTTCTCAGGTGCCCATAGTAAAGCACGTTCTCAAGAGAACAAGGTTTCCAGTTACATTGCTGGACATTACAAAACTCTCAGAGTTTCGCAAGGATGGTCATCCTTCAGTTTACAGTAGTGATTTCAATAGAGAGCAGAGGAAGTATCCCGATCGGTTTGCAGATTGTAGCCATTGGTGTTTACCAGGCGTCCCTGATACATGGAACGAGTTGTTGTATGCCTCTTTGATTTTAAAGGGTTTTGGAGGTTAATTCTTCCCTATTTTTTGGTCTGACTCCTTACCTTCACACAGATAGATATAATATGTGGTAGTAGGTTATTGTTAACATTGGAGATGCATGCTTCTCTTTCCATGATAGTGCAAACTTTTTTTTAAGATGGATCTAC
>SNQJ01S0069233.1:0-12012 GCA_010110895.2 Picea sitchensis | reverse complement strand
TTTGTATTCACTTTGAATTATAATACACTCATTACTTCACTTTATTATTTACCTTTTAAAATCTCTTAAACCACTTTGACTACTTTGACCTTTTGGGGCTTCTAGATGACATATGAGGGTCCTCCATCTTCGTAAGGCCATAAATCTCAAACTGTGAGGAGTTATGTGACGTTCCACATACCACCAGAAATGGAATGAAATGTACTATCCATATAGAATATTAGTATCTGAAGGTATATCATAACTCATACCATTATCCATCAAACAAACTTGGGTCCATTACCCAAACCTGGGGTCTCCACTTCTCATGGCCATAACTCTCTAACCATGAGGAGTTATGTGACGTTCCACATACCACCGGAAATGGAATCACAAGAAATATCAATCTAGGATAGTTTACCTGACAAATTAATTGTCCTTCTTCTCATTATTCCACAATTAAGCATGGTTTCTCTTACTCCGCAAAGCATCTTCCCGTGAGGGATTTCACCATAAGGGGACCACTTTGGAGTTCATCCATATTTACTTTTTATCACCCATGAAAAGAAAATAATGAGTCATCTTTACATCAAAAAATCTTGGGTCCATTACCCAAACCTTTGTGCTGTGGGGCTTTCTTCAAGGGTTGACATCAATGACAACCAACCTTAATCAACAATTTCCCCACAAATGACAAGAATTTGGAAGTATACTAGAATATATTAATAAGTTGCATCCATCTAGTAGCCACCCGGCCACCACTTTTCCCATACAACGAGGCAACACAATGGCTCCTTAGACAATTTTATCCCACAACAGCGACCATCGTGAGAAAACAAGGGAAGCGAGTAGCGTTCCTCATACATGAAGACATCAGCTCCATATATCATATTCCAACTCCCACATTCTCTTTAAATGAACCATTCTTAAAAGGGTTTTCCCAAACAAGAAAAGGACCAATAAAGTATATGAAGCATTGGTGGGTTGATGAAGAAAAAACCCTCAAACAAGGCCAAAATTTAGTTCATGTCTGCAGGCTCAAGACTCCCTACAAGTTGTTGGTAACCATGCTCTGTAGACTATATGGAGAAGAAAATAGCACACATTTTCAAACTGATTGGCTGCCTTTGGCATACACCATCGTCGGGACAGGTGAGACCAACAAACCTAACAATTATCCATGCCAAGTTTGATGGTCTCACCCATTCTAATATCCATGTGGTCTATTTTGAGGAAGATAAGTTTAAGGGAACACTCTCTTTTGATGAATTCCTACACTAGTTGTTTGATGACGCTACCAAGCGGGAGCTTGAACTTGAACAAGAAGATATGAAGAGGGAAAATCTAAACCAGTTCCAGAGGTTACTTTAGTGAGAACATGACATAGACATCACCAAAGAGTGGGAGAAAACCAAGAAAGAAGAACAACTTGAACAAAAACGGCTCCAAGCTTAGAAAGATTATTAGAAAAGGCAAGTTGAGAAGGTGAAGAATATAAAATAACATGAGTACATGGCGCATCAAGTTGTGCTCCAAAAGAAGAAATAATAAGAAGCCAAAAAGTTGGCTAAGGAAGAAGAATCCAATAGGTTAGTTGATGAAGCACAAGATAAGAAATTGGTTGATGAAGTAGAGGAAAAATGATTAGCAAATGTGGTTGAAGCTAAGAATAAAGCATACGAGCTATTGAAGAAGAATTCAAGTCAGATCCCTAGCACTCCATCGACGCCCAAACTGGGAATTGTGAACGTACCTCATATATAATACACTCCCATAAGTACCATTCCAGGAGATTCCTCCTTCTCCTCCCAAGCCCTGAATTCTGAATTTTGAGGGCTCTGTAGTAGCCATTGCAGACTACTAATTTGATAACAAGACAAGAATTATCGAGAAGAGAATGGCCAAGAGGAAAAGAGGAGAAGACACGAGGTCAAAATCATCTATAGGGAGGGTATTAGAGTGGAAAGTAGGGCTTGATCCTAAAGAAAATGTGGTCCAAGCAGCTTCAACACACAATTATTTTGCAAGGCTAAATTCCTCATATGTCCTTGAGGTAACCAATTCCCTCAACACTATCAAGAACAGAGTAGTTGAATTGGAGACAGATTTGAAAAATGTAAAGGACAAGTTCACCATATATGTCTAGGAAGATGTAAAAGTAGTTGAGAGTCTCAATACAGAAAAGATGAACTGAGCCCTACAAGCTCAAAGAGACCAAATGAATGTAGAATTTGAGAAAAGGATGAAAATCCAACAAAACACCCATAGAAACGAGTTGGAGGAGGAAAAATAGAAACTCAATACATCCATAGAAGAGACCAGAGCATCAACATGCACTATGGAATCTATCAAGGCACGGGAGCTAGCATTGAGCAAAGAATTCACGATGGGAAAGAATGAACTCCTCAATATTCTAAATAGCATACGGGCTAAGAGAGAAGAATAACTCAAGTTGCAAAGCACACTAATAGAGAATCAAGAAAGGTATCAAGAAGCAAGCGAAGCCTTAGAGGAGATGCTCAGTTGGAAGGATATGCACAAACCTCCACCTACCACACTGTCAGTATATTTGAAGAGGGAAATACTTAGAGGCCAGATACTCTTTGACACTAGTATACATCTCTTCAATAGTGCATGCACCACCCAAGGGACAACAACCGACACTTGCACGAAGATATGGAGAAATGCAAATGATCATGTGGAAGAGGAAGGGGTATGGCCAATGCAGTCCATTAATGAAACAACATCTTCCAGCGCCATAATGGTTGAGGTGGAGGATCACAAGAAAACCATCCAGAAAACATCCAAAATCTATGTCAATTTGAGGAAAAATCGATTGAAGAACACCTATTGAAACCTGCCCGACTCACCCACAAAATCCAATCCTTTGTCAAGAATATAGCAGAGCAGTTATGCCCAGAAGTATCCACCAAAGTTTGCAACTGAGAATCAGTATTGGAAATATTACAATCAAGAAAACTCAAGAGAATATTAAGAGATCATTCCATCTGGAAAGAATACCAAGATCAACTACAAGAACATGGTAGTTCATGATTACAAATTCCACAATTATTTCCATATGTTACCTTCTTCGGTTATTGTAATCTCAATTTTGAATTCAGAATATGAAGATTCATTTTTTTTAAAAACGACCCTAATTTTATGATTGCAAAGATAACGATTGTAAAGAGTAACTCCTCACTATAAAAAGGAGGATTGTCCATTTGAAAGGGATTTTGGGTTTCGGAAGGTAGCAAGACAGTATTTCTACTACAAGTTAATTTGAACCGAGAGATATTCAGGTTGGAAATTATTTTGTTGATGTGTTTGAATGTGACTATTCTATTTATTCATGTCTCTTACTGTAGTTTGTGAATATTGGTTTATGAATTACTTCTGAAATAATGTTTGCAATTTATAGTTACCATGATTTTCAGAATGAGTACAATGATAGCATAATACTGTTAACTAATCAATTTCTTGATTCTAACAAGTTATGTCATTAAACTTTCATGTTACTTGTGTTATGAATTTCTTCTATGCAATTAATACATATATTTCATTGTATTCATCTTTGTTAGTTTGCTCCTAATCGAGATAGGTTAGTTTAAAATTAGTTAGAGACTGCATCTTAGAATAATAGTCATCCATATTAGTTTAATTTTAGTTAGTTAGGATTTTCATTTTTAATTCATCTGAGAACCTCTGATTCTCATATTCATATTTAGTTAGTTCGGTAACCAGGCCAAAATCTGGTCAGAAACGCTACCCCAAACGACTGTGGGTCTAATTGGGACCTACCATCGGGCGTTTTCCCTCATCTGATTGAGCGGGTCATTTTGGCCCATCAACAGTAACCTTAAGAGTAATTATACTTAGTGATTTTCCCTTATCTTTAATAAATTAAGGAGATGCCAAAAACACATTCTTACCTCAATTTTTTTTTATTGTTTCACAGTTACAACTGTGGCCTGTGCCTCAGCTTATATATAGGAAGTGGAGCTTGACGAGGATCACTGCAAATGTAAGAAATCTTTGAATATTGAAGATCACTTGGAGAAGAGACTTGATATGTAGGAATTCTTAACATGAACCATCATCAACAAAACTATGATATAATCATCTTTAATCACTAAAAATATGGAAAAATGATGTATTAACCACATTGGATATATAATGGTGAATAATGTTGTTTATGTCAAAGATGGACACAAATTATTAGCGAAATATTTTAATAATATTGACGTTATTGGGTGGATAATTATGACGAAAATGAAGCCCAACATTCCCCATAACACAACAATGGATAACAATACAAATACTAACACGTCTTATAATGAAACAAACAACAACAAAACTATGTAAAAACATATTGATATAACAATTCAAATGATCTGAAACAAAAATATATGTAACACATATATAGTACGTAGACAAGGAAATAACAATGAATGGTTTTCAATAAAAGGAATAGGTAATAGTTTATATACAGGAAACTTACACAGGAAACATGCACATAATGGAATTTACATAACAACAAATATTTAACACGGTATATAAATATATGAACTAGAATAAAAACATGTGTATCAACTATATGACGAGTAACGAGAATATATATAACTCCAGGAAATGTGCAACATTAAACAGAGGGGGAGAACACTGGTAAACATGAGGTACAAATAGATATACGCTCTAGAGACCGGAATGAATTAGATAGATTGTGTATGGCGTGAGTGGAAGAAGAGATATTGAGTAAATTGGGAAAGTTAATAAATGTGTGAGATGGTGAACTGGTGTGAGGTGGAGTGAAGAGCATAGGAAATTATTTAAGTTGTGTGTGGATTAGAATAAGATACATGAGGATGAGGAAGAATTCAAGGGATAAGGGAGTGACAAGTATCATAGATGCAATGAACCTGAGGATTAATCTTTGAATTCATAAGACAATGTAGAACCAAAACAGTAAGTGAATGAAAACAACACACAAACTAAAATCAAATCAAATGTGATAACCATCTAAAATAATAAATGAAAAACCAGGATGTTACCCGAATCAAGGGGCCCTACCCGAACTTGACAATGCTCCTGAAGAAGCTAACTCAAACCAAAATAATCAACGCATATAATTACGCATGGAATCGCAGCAAGAATCAATTCTTCATTTATCAAAAATCAATATTTCACTCTCTAATAATACAACAACAAATTTTCTATATCTGTGAATGAATCAATTCCTTCTCTTTAACAATAGAAACATATTTATACACAAGCACATCGTGTCCCCAATCTCAACAAACTTCTTGGATGCATCAATCCCTTATTTCCATGGAAAAGATGGACAAATCGTGCCTTATTTTCTTGGATCAATTACACAAATAAATAAATGTCCATAACCAACCGAGGATCCTCGTGCTAATGAAAAATATCTTCTCCAATATCGATGCCATTCTATGCACAAGAAGAAACATCATGTGCACAAGAGAGCAATTGACGGTTGACTGCAGTAAAATGAACAATCTTGAATTTGTCCTCTTCAAAAACCCACGTGGAAGATTTAGTATTGGATTCATGGAGATATGGGTACTAGAAATATATATAGTTGGTACCAGAACATTCACAAAACTTCATTAGTTAAACATATTCAAGGCATTCCATCTAATCCATTAAAGACTTAGGAAATTAATTAAATTAGTATATTTTATCCCTTTAAGCTTAATAAAAGGTATTTTAGAAGCTTGGCCTCAGGAATATAAATACATTGGCATGAGTAATTAATGGTAAAGTGAGTAATTAATGGTAAAGTGAGTAATTATTTTTAAGCTTAACAAAAGGTGTTTAGAAGCTTGGCCTCAGGAATATAAATGTGGTGAAAAAGGATATAAATTTGTGTGACTAATTCATGGTAAAGTGAATAATCAATGGTGATTATAGATAGGTGTAAGGTTGGATTGTGCGTAATGGAAATTATAATCATAATAAATGAGGGAAATATTAAGAATAATTATACTTAGTAATTTTCCCTTATCTTTAATAAATTAAAAAGATGCCAAAAACACATTCTTACCTCAGTTTTGTTTACCCTTTCACACTTTCAACTTTAGCTTGTGCCTGAGCTTGTATACAAGAAGTGGAGCTTGAAAAGGATCATTGTAAATGTAAGAACACTTTGAATGTTGAAGATCACTTGGATAAGAGACTTGATCTCCAGGAATTCTTAACATGAGCCATCATTACCAAAACTATGATATCATCTTCTTTAATCGCTAAAAATATGGAAAAATGACATTTAACCACAATGGATATATAATGGTGAATAATTGTGTTTATGTCATAGATGGACACGGATTATTAGTGAAATATTTTAAGAATGTTGATGCTATTGGGCGGATAATTATGACAAAAATGGAGCCCAACATTCCCCCAAACCCGATAGTTTGCATGTCCTCGTGAAAACAAGGTGAAGGACTTATGATATTCTATTTTTATATTTATGTGACATTGTTTCTTTGTGTAAGTGTTGGTTCTTGTGGAGAAACATGCTTCACCACTTGATATGTTCACAAATAAATTGAATTCGTTTAAAACAAAGCAACAAGAATTGTCATGAAAATAGGGGACAAGCAAAAGATGGGCATTATGAGGGATGGAGGATGAGTGAAAAGGATGGTTTGTGAAGTGATGGAGATGGTGGAAGTATTACCTTGGGCACTTTTATACTCTGTGGACTTTCATCTTAAGACTAAAATTTTACTTGTGGTTCCTTGCTTGGATAGGAAACAATGACTTCATCCTCTTATTCAGAACATTTAGATGATGACTTAAGAGTGTTTTATGATGTATAAGGAGAAGACACTATGAATGTTGTTTTGTATTTGTACTTGTATAACACACCATCATTTAGCTGTGGTTCTTTTCTTGGATAGGCAACAATGAATTTTTCCTCTTATTCAGAACATTTAGATGACTTAGGAATACTTTATGATGTATAAGAAGAAGACATTATGAAAGTTTCTTTGTATTTGTGTTTGTATACCACATATTATCTTTTCATTGCTTGGACTTGTGATCAAAGCATAAATTTCATTGTGAATGACGGAGTGAAAATGGAAGGTTTACTAAGTATTTGTGATGGTACTTTGTAAGTGGTGATAGTGCACAATGGAGTGTGGAGTGGGTAATAGTGGTTATACATCATGTTTTCCAAATTATTAGTAAATTAAAGAGATTTATACATGTTTTACGTCAAGTTACCTTTTCTTTGAATCATGATGTGCTACCGGATGAAATGAAGGATCTGATGCATGTTTATTGAATGTTGAAGATGCGAGTGAGAAAGGTGGAGAACTACTGAGAAATATGAAGCTGATGAGAGATGTTACTGGAGAAATTAAGTTGATGAGAGATGAAGATGTTGAACTGAATCCTGCTGAAGGAAAAAAAAATGGTTGAAGATGTTGGAGATGTTGACAAGAATCTAAAGATCTGGAAGGGGTTTGAACATCTCCCCCAAACCCAAGGGTTTTCATGTGCTCATGCAAATTCTTCAAGACTAAGTAGCGGTCTTTTATTGGAACATGCAGCTACAAGAAAAAAATTGCTACAAGTTTTTGTTGATATGATGAAAGTATATAGTCTTCATCCTTTATCCCCTATTGGTACGATTCAATCTATGTGACTGGATTTTCTTGATGTCGAACATATAAATAAATCATTGGATTACTAGCCATAATGTATGTCATTAACCAATGTGAGATAGCTCATCAATGATGACAATGAGCGTCAAGGTATCTAAGTATATCTTGATATGAACAAACAGATGTGATGACATCAAGTCATCTGGAAGATCTGACAATCAAGGGACATTGATGTATTCCTATGATTTTCAGTGAGGATATTCCATTAAGGCATGCAGACTCAAAGGTACTTTTACATTCTCTAACCTCGATCCCAGATGATGTATTGGATCCTATGGGATGCGATTTGTCGGAAGATGGGCCTTGAGGAATCCCACATCAACCAACGCAAGTAAAAAACATGAATGATTTGAAAAATACAATACAATATTTGAACCAACATAAACTTATATCTCTTATTGTGAATCTTTCCTGCTAGGAGTCCTAGTTTTAAAAAATGATTCATGTCTAGTTGCGCCAGTTACCTATTTTCACAACTAGACTTATTTTTCTCTTTACTATTTTATTTATTTATTACAACTTTCCTCTACCTAAAAAAGGAAATCTTTTTTTCCAAGTGTAGGAGTACTTCTAGTGGATCCATGTGCATAACAAGAGTACAAACATACTCTTAATAAGGTTTGAAAAATATTCTTTAATGTATACCAAAGCATGAGATACCACCTGCTTCAAACTATAGGATGCCAAAAATTGTTGAAGAAGAAAGCGGTGCTTCGACTTGATAGTTTTTTGGAACCAATGTTCAATAAAGTCATAATATTCTTGGTTCACTTGTTCATTTGGACCACTCTATATATCATCCTCTACCATCCCATGTAGACCTTATACAATCATATGGTTGGTCTCTTGGATGCATACAAGATCTGATGATAGATACGTCAAGAACTCCTCGATCTCAGGTTCTAATGGCTACTCTCCATCGAATGCGGTCCATGATTCCTTGGTTTCCTCATCAATTTGGAAATGGTGATCAAATAAGGCTTATATATATTCTTGTGGATGTGGCTCATGGGGATTTTGTTCTTCTATTACTTCGAGAGAATCAGGTATGTTCCTGATTGCAGTCGGGATTTTCTCTTCCTGAGAGGCAGAGACACCAACTACTACTAGAATTTGAGAAATCTCTTAGAGTAACATTTCCTCTTTTGTTCAACGAACTCTTAAGCATCCTTCTTTTCCTAGCTGGTAGGTCTTGTATTGCACAGGGGTTAGTGTATGGGGGATGTTACAGCTCCAAAAGAAAACCTTGAAAATATTGAAGAAATGAAAAGGAAACACACTTAAAGAAAAAAAAAAGTAAACTAATCAGGTACTCGAAATGTCACCGTGCTAATAGGATCCTGCTATCACCAAGTTATATGTTCACACAAGTTAGGATTCTCTTATTTTCATGAATCAAACTAAAAGAAAACACACTTGCATAAAAGAAAACAACAAGGTTTCGGAGAAACTCACCAAAGTGAATGCATCGGGCTAGAACCCCTTCGGAAATTATGAATTAAGGGCACCTTTGCATCTTACCACTTCTCCTTCCCCAAGTTGCAATTGTAACTAAATTACACACAAAATAGATAATTTGTGAAAACAACCTACCTATGCTCTAATTGTTGGGAGAATTACATGTGATAATTTCCATTACATTTTAATGTCAACCCAGAGGCTCGTAAAATTAGAGGTGGAAGCACAAGAAATGCAGGACTAAATCTCTAATCTATCCTACGTCGGTGAAAATCCAAACAAACCAAGCAAATTAAATCGAAGCAATATGTAGGAAATGAAAATAGGCAAACTACTTAAGACTAGCACTAAGGAAATTGTCATTGGGTTGTGGAACAACCAACGCCATAAATGTTTTGAGTTTAAATATTTCACACAAAGGTGTTCATGCAATTTTGTGGAAGTAGCTTATTAGTGTCTTTAACCTTCAATGATATTCCTGTAGTGGATCCACACATATGTTGGAGGAAAACAAATTAAAGTGATGCGATGCGAAGACTTCAAATGAAACGTACTTCAAAGATTTCTACTCAAGAAGAGATACGCCCAAAGAGTGAGGTATGTGTTGGTATGAGATTAGTTTAGTTTTATGTACAAGAATGAAATTACTTTACGAGGATAATCTATTTAACGCTACACTTACTTGTATCCTTAAAAAAGAGTAACATATAATAATGATATCACAACATGTCAATATGTAACAATGTATATACATATATTTGACGAAACAATAAACCAATATCTAACACAACACTACATATAATATACACAATTAACAAAGTAACAAAATAATGGACTAATACAACAACATATAATGTAACAAATATTACACGATGTCAAAAAAAAAAAAATATAAACATAAGTTAAATACTTAAAACAAATATAAAACAATATATAATAAACAACATATCTTAACAAAATAACAACACGTCGGATAAATATATTAATGGATAACAATACTTATAATAACAATACACAATTGAACAAACAATAACAAAACAATAGAACAATGGATAACAATACATATGATGAAACAAACAACAACAAAACTATGTAACAACATATTAATATAGCAATTCAAATGATCTGGAACAAAATGATATGTAACATATATATAGTATGTAGACAAGGAAAAAACAATGAATGGTTTTTTTCTAAAAAGAACACGTAATAGTTTATATATAGGAAACGTACACAAGAAACATGCACATAATGGAATTTACATAACAACAAATATTTAACACGATATATAAATATATGAACCAAAATAAAAACATGTGTATCAACTATATGACAATTAACGAGAATATATATAACTTCAAGCAATGTGTAGCATTAAACAGAGGGGGTAAATGACTATAAATGTGAGGAAAAAATGGATAGATGCTCTAGAGGCCAGGCCGAATTAGATAGAGTGTGTATGGCGTGAGTGGATGATGATATCTTAAGTAAATTGGGAAAGTTAATAAATGTGTGAGATGGTGAACCGGTGTGAGGTGGAGTGAAGAGAAGAGGTAATGGTTCAAGTTGTGTTGGGATTAAGAGAAGATACATGAGGATGAGGCAGAACACAAGGGAAAAGGGAGTGACATAAATCATAGATGCAATGAACCTGAGGATTAATCTATGAATTCATAGTACAATGCAGAACTGAAATTGCAAGTGAACGAAAACAACACACAAACTAAAATAAAATCAATTGTGATAATCGTTTAAACTAATAAATGAAAAAACAAGATGTTACTCGGATCAAGGGGCACTACCCAACCTGGACAACGCTTCTGGAGAAGCTAACTAAAACCAAAATAATCAATGCACAAAATTACACACGAAATTGCAGCAAGAACCAATTCTTCATTTATTAAAAATAAAGCTTTCGCTTCAACTAATTTTCTATATCCGCGAATGAATGAATTCCCTCTCTATAACAATAGAAACATATTTATGCACAAGCACATCATGCCTCCAATCTCAAAAATTTACTGGATGCGTCGATCCCTTATTTTCATGGAAAAGATGGACAAATCGTGCCTTCTTTTCTTGGATCGATCACACAAATAAATAAATGTCCATAACCAACCGAGGATCCTCATGCTAACGAACAATATCTTCTCCAATCTCGATGTCATTCTGCGCACAAGAGAGCAATTGTTTGTTGACTACAGCAAAACGAACAATCGTGAATTTCCCCTCTTCAAAAACCCACATGGCAAATTTAGTACTGAATTCATGGGTACCAAAAATATATATAGTTGGTACCGGAACTTGCACAAAACATCATTAGTTAAACGTATTCAAGGCATTCCGACTAATCCATTAAATACTTAGGAAATTAATTAAATTAGTATATTTTATCACTTTAATCTTAATAAAACATATTTTAGAAGCTTGACCTTGGGAATATAAATAAATTGGCATGAGTAATTAATGGTAAAGTGAGTAATTATTTTTAAGCTTAACAAAAGGTGTTTAGAAGCTTGGCCTCGGGAATATAAATGTGGTGAAAAAGGATATAAATTGGCATGAGTAATTAATGGTAAAGTGAATAATCAATGGTGATTATAGATAGGTGTAAGGTTGGATTACGGGTAATGGAAAGTATAATCATAAGAAATGAGGGTAAGCTTAAGAATAATTATACTTATTGATTTTCCCTTATCTTTGATAAATTAAGGAGATGCCAAAAACACATTCTTACCTCAGTTTTGTTTACCCTTTCACACTTGCAATTGTGGTTTGTGCCTGAGCTTGTATATAGGAAGTGGAACTTGACAAGGATCACTACAAATGTAAGAATTCTTTGAATGTTGAGGATCACTTGGAGAAAATATTTGATCTG
>SNQJ01S0069232.1:0-20385 GCA_010110895.2 Picea sitchensis | reverse complement strand
TGGAGCCTCCTTCCAGTTGCAACTGAAAACAAAGGAAGTTGGTGCTTCCAATGAATGTAATTCTTCAAGACATATAAGAAAAAAAATTCTGTGGTTTTCTCCCGATTTGGGTTTCCACGTAAAAAACTGGTGTATTGTGAATGTGTGTGATTGTTTATTTATTACTGCTCATTATTGGATAATAATTCTACATTCATATAACATTTGAAGAAAAAGGATTATAATTATGTTATTACTGATTCACCCCCCCTCTCAGTAATCCAATAGATACTAGACGCACCCTGGCAAGCTGCGCATGCACTGGTTGGGACCCTTCATAGCTCTGGAGATTCGACCATTAGGAGCAATCCAAATCTTGCAACTGGATGGTATGCTATGACCGGGATGGGTGAACGACACTCACTTGAAGCCCTACCTATATTGAAACTGAGAAGAGTGGGAGTCGCTCCAATCTGATGGATCTTGTACAATAGTTAGATTTGTGCTTTGTTTTTCTTTCTAGAGTTTTGTAAATTTAGTTAATAATGTCCATGCACGCAGTGTTGCGCCATAATACATAGTTTATCTGCTTTGGTTAAGTGTTGGTTGATACATAATTAATGAATTAGTAGTACAGAATCTGAAGCATGAGATAGTCCAGTAATATCCATCATTAAGGATGACAGGGACAACCCTTGTGGTTGGAGGCACCTTGAATCCAAATCCAATAAGAGTTAAAGGCCACACACACCTAGTCTAGTCACAACCTTTATTTCTAGTTTGGTACCCCGACTGTCGCCCATTAAGCCATAAAGCTGCATTATGCCAAGATTCCATCAAACTTCGCATCGGGACACACACCCATCAAGTAGAAAGGTCTCAATTCGGCCATGTCCCTATTCCACTCAAACAAGTAAATACTCACATTGACCAATCAGATTTCCCTTGATCAAACCATCCCGTCGGACAACTTACACCCTGTTGCTTCCATACAGTCATCATGAGGAGCAATTATTGTTAAAACATACCCATTATATCCAGACAAAATATTCTTAGCACTCAGATGAGAACGTATTGTTTCTCAAAATGAGCATATCCATTTCCACACTCAGCAGTGTGAACCAGTAGAGAACTTTGCAAAATCCAAACACATAGCCTAGCTCTTATCTGCCACAGACGTGTGAATGCCGAGATCTACAACAAGCCGAAGTGCCATGATGAAAGAAGAAGTACCAGATGAGATCTTCGACCCCTGGGTCGAGATCATAGGTGAACTCAAAGGGAAGGTAGAGCACGTCAAGCTGCTTGACTTTGACCTCACAGATTCAACTTTGTTTCCACAAATGCACCGAGACGTCTTTTGGGAGTTAGCCCCAGATGGAACTGGAGATATACATTTTATACCGAAAAAGGAGTTCATTAATTTGTTTAACTCTACCATCATAAACCTCAGATACTTACCAGTGTTCAACACCACAGGTGACATGGCGCGCTGTACAAAATTTTTGATAAGCAAAGTGCATGACAGAAGCCTATGGTTGGATAAGTGATATCCAATCCATGCACAAGACATCCAACAACTTACTAGTCTATCCTTCGAAGGAGAGGATGTGTCAAAGGGATTTTAGGGACTTAGTAAGCATGTGAAGAAGAAAGGCGAACTTAGTATGTACGAGAGGTTTAACACCAAGCAAGGCAGACGCACAACAATCATTGAGCCAATATTACCCAAACCAGTCTGGACTGGCTGATACGTCATCGTCAACAAGGTTATGAGGTCCTATTATAGGGGAGAATGCACCCCGGATGCACTATCAGTTGCTAACTTTTGCAATTAGGGAGCAGTATTCAACTGGTGTAGTTTCCTGCTGGAGGAATTACTCGTAGCTTGCGACGAGGCATAGGAGAAAAGAGGCACATTTACCTATGGATACCTACTTATGGCATTCACAATGCTCAAGTGGAAGTCACCGGTGGGCCAACAACTGACAATACCAGACAAAGTGCGTCTGGCGAAGATGTTTGAGCCATGGCAGGCCAGACCAGACTCAGAAAACACAGTGCTCAACAATGCAACATTTTCCAAATGGTGTAATGCTATGATCGAAGCAACAGAGAGGCCACACATCCCACAAGAGATCCTCAATAATAACATGAGGAATATTGCATTCGACATGAATATGCACAATACAGTTTTCTGGCTGAGGCATGTTAGCCAAAAATGTTTTCACACATAGATGCTACCATTTAATCTAGATGAAGAAGCTTTCGAGAAGGAGGTCATGTAATGGTATACAGGCGTGCATTATATTTTTCCAGCCGAGCTGCTCAAGAACAAAGAGAAGGAAGCAGGAGAGGGACCGAGCTCAGGCCCTGAGCAGAAGAAGCTAGATGTGCTGGTACAGACCGACTCCGAGGAGGAGGAAGAGGCACAATAGTTGGTGTGCAAGGAAAGAGTGGCCCATCATAAGCTTCCAGACAATGCCGTGCTATTAGGTGTGCAGGTTAACTAGATCTTGGGCACTGTGTTCGAGACCAAACTGTTACAGAAGAACCATAAAATTGGTATATCCCGAGCAAAACCCTAAATCCACAACCCCTTGCATCTTCCGCTCCTTGCACCCATGCCACGACCAAAATCACCACTGTCATTGATATCTAGGATGACCCAGAGCCTGCAACATTTCCGTTCACAGTCATCGTTGAGAAGCCTCCACCACCACTCCAACTACCAAATCTCCTCACCACCACCCCACATCAGACCATAACTTCAGAGCTGATGTAGTTCGACCACCCAGACATAGAGGGGCGACAACCCCCACAAACAATCAGAAAAGTCCCCAAGCCCAGCTCAGAAATTCCCAACGTTGACCCCAAAGCTCTGGAGAAAAGTATGATGCTAGATGTTCTGAACCCGAGCACCCAGGGACAAAAACATGAGTCATCAACATAGGACGAAGCCGCCAGAAGCAGAAAAGAGTCAAAAGATGACCATGACTAGCAAATCACCTCACCACCTAAGGGTGAGGAGGCCCAAGAAACCATGATGCAGGATGCAGGAGTACCAGAGGACATAGAGATACCAAATGCACCCAATGAGCCAGACTCAACAATGGCACAAGATACGACAACCACACAAGCATAAATGGAGCAAGTCCTCTAGAACCCCCAACAATGTGCAGAATTGATGCAACTCTGCATCACTAGAACATAGGTACTGACGCTTCTACCCAAATATCTAAGACTGAGGATCGCACTAGCGCCACCTACAAAGGAGGAGGTAGAAACCCGTTCAGACCACTCAAAAACTAGTGGAATCCCTCTACAGATGAGAGAACCTACTGATGCAGCTCCTTCAATTACAAACCTAGTATAGTGGCCAACATCACAATTATTTGGGATAATCAGAGCCTCCACAGATCAACTAGAGAAAAGACTCCAGGACACCGAGAGATTAGCCAAGATCGCCATAAAATAATAGTTAGTTGAACAAGCATGTAGAATGGTGGAAAAACATGACATAATCCTAGATGAGTGCAAACTGGAAAAGGTCCAGGAAAAAATTGCAGAAGCCTAGCCTAAGATCCAGAAGGTTGCGCCCAACTTACCAGAATCCAGGAAGATAACATAACTAGAGCAACAGATCAAGCTGATACAAGTGGCATGGACATAGCTCATGACACACACATAGTAGATACAAGCAAAGTTACAACAATTCCAACAAGAAGCAGAACAACAGCCTTGACAGTTGCAGGAACAAATGCAGAGGATAATACTGCAAGGTAACAATGCCCGAGAGACACTACACAAACATATCACATAATGCACCAGAATCTTTAAGGAAGTCAGTGATTGGATGGGTATCATCGCTCGATGAAATAAAGTCTTGGAGGAACTGCACACAAAGATTCAGGTGCTCAACGAGGAAGTTGCAGTCACAATGGATCCCATGGAGCAACAACAAAAGTTGGACCAAATTCAGTAGGCTGATAACGAACTAAATTCCCTCTATGAAGCATAGTCAGTAGCCAAGAAAGAGCTACAGGAGTTTTGACCGGTGATTCAAACTGCCTATATGCATATGCACCATGTCGGCGCAACAACTGACTCCAAATGGAACTCGTTGGTTGTAGCCAAGACAAAGGAGAACAACAAAGAGATGACCCAACAGTTCCTGGATGAAGAATCACTCCTTGCGCAGAAATGGCAGGACAAAGTTGAAAGATTTCATGGAGTAAAGCACAAAGAATTAGAGCTCATTCCAGAATTAGGCCCTTCGTTTGAATAAGTGAAGGAAGAAAAGACACAAACAGAAGAGCTCAAAGAAGAGAAAAATCTGGATCAGGGAAAGCAACAATTGCTCCTAGAGAATGTGAAGGAACCAAGTTCTTGACTCGAGGACGAGTCAAGGATTGTGGTTGGAGCCTATTGGGCCCTTCGTTTTTCAGAAATAATTGTGAAAGTGTTGGTCACGCAACCTCCATCAGAGGCCGAAAGGAAGAACAACAAAAAACAATTGTGAAATCCAACACAACACCAGCTAAACAACAAATAGTTGCAACAAAACAAGAAGAGGTGCAAGCCAAACAAGAAGACATAACCCGGCTATACATAGGACATAATATAATTGAAAAAGGGTTGATTGGTTGGCCGGTTTATTAGTTCGCTCATTCATTTTTGGTCATTAGCTGATGTTGTTAAGTTGAGTTGTGTCAATTAGAGCCAAGTCCATGGGCATTGTCCAAGGTTTTGTTGTAAATCAAGAAGAGTAGAGTCTATAATGAACACGACCTACTGGATGGGAAATCAAGATTCTGTGGCTGAGGTCTAGAGCCAAGAGTCTGTAGTTTACTTTCTATGTAATGCTGAGTTTGTAATGTAAGAAAGATATTTGACGATGATATGAAGAAGAATTAAATTTTCAAATCTGATGTGTCTTTACATGGTTGCTTATGCATTTCAGTCTTTCTGTATAGCTTATGAGTTATAATTGCTGCGCTTATGGTTAAGTGGTGCTCGCAATACCAATAGGTTTTATTCTTACATTTAGATGTTTCTAATCTGATAATGTTGATTGCGCAAGAACTGAAGTGAGTTCCGAGTACTCTATGGATCTTCTATAGACTTCTCCCTGCCCTTCCCTATCTATTTGTCTCAGTAGCGCTTCGGGTGAGACTTCTTCTCTTTGGAGGGGATGAAAATGCCAGTGCTTTAGACTACATGGTGCCTTTTGTTGGTAACCTTAGAAGGACCCTGGTCTGAACAAACTCTTGCCAACAACACATAAAGGTTTGCAAGCCTCGATGGGGGTAGTTTATATGTCAACTTATCGAGGGTGTAATTTTTTCATACAATCTCCATTTGGGGCACTCGATACCTTGTCATAAAGGTATAGATGAGGAGTGCACATTTTGACCTCGTAAGTTTAGGGCCTCAAAATGACCCCAAAAATTTAGGACCAAAAAAAGCGTAGAAAATTGCGAAGGTGGAAAATTGTGTTTTGAGATGGTGAAATAGGTGGGTGGCCACTGCTATCCAATTGTATCATTCCTCCCCCTTAGGAAGCAATGGTACCCATTTCATCAAGTTCCCATGTGATATGGGGAAGCTTTTGATGAATCTTAATCTCAATGATCCACTTTCCTTATTGAAGAAGTTGTCCTACTTGTACTTGGCATTATCTTGTTGAAGGATGTCATGAAACTATTGTTGGAGGGGATGGATCTGTTCAAACAATAGGGTTGCATGATCTTCCTCGGTCTGAATGTGGGAGGAATTTGTCAGTGAAGATCCAACATGAATAGCTATATCAATGGGGGATAATGATTGGAACCCCAAGAATTCTTGAAAAGAGAGGTGGGCAATAGAGATATGAAGGGATTTGTTATAGCTTGGGTTGACTGGGAAGTGCAGAGGAACCCTTGCAGATGAAGAAAAAATATCTTTGTGATATTCTATAATCTTGTCGATATGCTTCTATTGGATAGAAAGGTACTGAGCTGAGGCTTTAGTGGTTGTAGTTTCCTCCTGTTCACCTTCTGACAAGATCAAGAAGATGTTAAAATTTGTGGTATGAGAGATTACTTTGTCGCATTGTTTTTCTGGGACAATAGTTGAAACTACCTCTCTTACCCTGTAGAGATGACCCCCAAGAGTAACAATGAAACTACGAGGTCGAGACTCATAAAAAACATGACGCTTCCACATATATGGTCGGCCTAACATAACATCACATAATTCTAGTGGGGAAACATCACACAATACCTCATCCTTGAAGGGCTTGATGCCATAGGTAGGAGACACTACTGGATGACGTGGAGATATTGTCCTTGAAGAAGCCACCCGATGTTGTATGGTTGCGGGGGTGGTGTTTTCGAAAAATCCAACTGCTTGATGACCTCTACTGAGATGAGGTTCTTTTGGATTATAATATCAACAATGAAATGTAGTGGGGTCCCCTTCACCCACATCTATGAATGGAAGAGGTGCTCTCCCTCCTTAGGATCCTCTGGTTCTTCTGTTTGTATTATTGTGGTTGCGATGGTAGCAATGGGTTCTGCATTGATGATATGTTTGATTTTATTGTTTTTTGAATGAGATTCCAAGTCAAGGTTCAATTCTTTTTCTTTGATCTCGACCACCAATGACTGTTTCAAGTGACATTTATTGGTGTTGTGACAAGGGGTTTTGTGGAATTCACACCTCTTTCCAATGTCCTTCATCTTCCCATTACCCTTATTTTCGTGTGGATTGGACTGCTTTTCTTGAGGTTGGCTATTCTATGAATTAGGGCTACCTTTACCATAATTTGGTTGTTGTGGATTTTCAAACACAAAATCTTTCTTGTTTTGCTTCTTAAATTTATGCTCAATTTTGACAACATATCAATAAACGACTCCCAGTGGTGAGATTGTTACACACCAAAATTCCTCACTTCGATAATGTCACATTCTCATTTTCACAAGTGTCACAAGTGTCGTAAATGTCACATTTTCGTTCTGCATATGCCACATTGTGAACGACACCATGGAAACACTTGATACACCCTCTAGAACATGTTGGAAGGAGAAACCACATCATTTGAAAAAATAAACAAAGTGTTTTTCCTTGAGAATTGGTCATCTTAACAATTTTTTTGAAAAATCAACGCTCCCCTGGTCATATGCAAGGAGCACTAGCGCTCTCTGTCCATCTATTAGGGAGTGTTGCAATGCTCTATTTCCATTTTTGAAGGAGCACCGATTGGTTGAGAAAATCATGGGAATAAATCCCCCTTTTCTCTTAGGACAGTTAGAGGTGATTCGATTTGGTTTGGCTCGAATCTAAGCTTTAGGATGCACCTAAGGGAGATTCCACAACTTATGGAGTCATATCCTCAACTTATCCCAAATATAAACAAGGTGGTTGAGACTCTCAAATCCTATAAAGGGAGGCATTCTCATGGTAAGCAGGAGGAAAATAATAAAAAAAAGTATTGTCATTCTAGTCATGGATCTTTCGAGCAAGGGGTTGGATGAGGAGGACTAGGAGAGGTTGCTGCAACTACATATACAGATTGTAAGTTTCTTTTTAATGTTCTCATTAATATATTCTTGGCCTATTTCCTTCAAGTTTGTGTATTATTGCACATGCTTGTCTATTATGGATGAATTTGGTTTAAACTAATCTTCATAGAGTAGGAAGTCTTTATTTTATTCACTGTCCATTGCATTACAGGTATCGTGTCGTGCTAAGGATCTTGGAGATCAAGTTCAGATTGCATTAAGCGAGGACAACCTTCGAAACAAGGTACATCATACGTTATCCCTCCCTTTATTTTGATTAGTTTAACTATATTTAAAGGGATGTTAGTGTCCATTTTCACACTACTTCCCATGCCACCCGATGAAGAAAATGGTTGAGACTCTTGGGAACCCCAACCATATGTCCTTGCAAATGGAGAGGCACATCTCGTCTCTTGAGGGGTGGGACACCCATGGTAAAACCTCAAAGGTTCCTCTCTACTTCTCGAAGTAATCCCACCATAAATTCATGCTCAAATACTACATGTTCATCTCCACGAAGCCCTCATGTCGACATATGAGACGAATGTGATGCGCCTCTGTCTACATGATGAAACACAATATTTTTAGACTCCTCATTGTAAAAATAAAAAACAATATCAAAATAAAAAAATAAAAAATACATGGAAAGGTTTAGTTTCATACCTGACACATCCATTTGGGTTCCCTCAGGAAGTACCAGGTCTGTGCTACCTCTAAATTAAACCCCAACATAAGGGAAGTCCTCAATAGCCATTAATTGTCTCGTCCACCATGCAAAGAAGTTAGCAATGAATCTGAATACTGAAGGCTCTTTCCCAACCTAGGGGATAGGCTGGTCCACCTCTCCATATGAGGCTTGGTGATGAGATGCGCTATCAATGCAACCAATGGCTTCATCTGAGGAACCTTCTCTAATAAAAAACAAAACTATAAAAGAACCATACCCGAACTGCTTTTTTCTGCCCGTCCTGCACTTGGATATTTGCTCCTTGAAATTTTGAAGGATCCCTGGACTCCAGTTGAACAACTTGGGATCTAAACATTGTAGGGAATACAAGATATATGATTTTGAGGAAAAGTTAGCACTAGTACTACCTTTCAATTTGGTTATGGTGAATAGAATCGATCGAAGTGCCAAGTCTCTTACATATTTTATCACGATTTGACCACCTACCAACAACAATCCTGGTCTACAATGCTCAACAACATACGCCTCAATTGGTTGAGGATTTTCCTGGTGTCTGGAAAAGAGAATGGGTGCCCCTCTCCTTGAGATCCCCATTAGAAAATAGATATCATCTAGATCAATCTCAAGCATGTGTGGTCTGATGCAAAATTATTTCTCAACATCGTCCCATAGGTCGATCAAATACTCAAGTAGTAGTACTTCCTTTCTCATGTTTTGGCGCTTGAAGTACTTGAGTAACCCACAATTTTGCAAAGATGTCCTCGTTTGAGGGTCTTGGAGAGAGGAAATATCATCCATCTCATGTTCACTCTCTTTCCACTCTATCATGGCTAAACAACCAATGAAATCTACAAATGAAACATTTAAACTTCATTAGTCAAATTTTTGTGGAAGAAAACTGTTTCTATTTAGCCCAAAAGAAAAAATAATTTTGAGTTATGCACCTAGCGCTCCCTAAAAACTACCTATAGAGTGATATCTCTCCCTAAACATGTGCACCAACATGCTAAAATCTTGGTTAGCATTCCCCTAAGTGCTTTGGGGGAGCGCCAATCTGGTTCGATGCTCTAGGGCTTCCTAAGGAGCCCAAAATGCTCAAAAGAAAAGGTAAAATATAGAAAAAACCATGGAAAATGATGAGGAAGGAAAGATGACCAACCCAATCCATACGAATATGGAAACGATCACTCATAGATCCCGCAATCACCACTCGAAAAAATGCTTCCAAACAGTGGAAAATCCCAGATATAGAGGAGATTGGTAAAACATAAAATGGTAAATGAATTTTTGACCTATTTCACTATTTGATAGGTTCATTTTTTGATATTTCTCCTTATTATAAAGTCATTTTTGGGTTTTTAATATTTTTTCGAGAAGTCACTAATGCTTTGGGCCCAGAACTGTTTGTATTTACATGATTTCAAGCAACATATTTCGACAACCTTGTAACACTAACGAGCATAATATTTGTTCTTTATCGCACTCACAAAAACATGAGAATGTAATTGAGTAGATTTTTATCACTTTTTCGGACTCTTAAAGGTTATATGAAAAAGGAAACCCCTAGAGTCATCTTTAAGCTCTTTTCAGACTCTAAATATGAAAATATTTCCGAGTGATATTGCTTCCTTTCACACTCGTTAAAAGGTCTCGAAAGGGCATCTACCGAGTAACAATTTATGTCTTTTTCGGACCTCAGAGACTAAAATTATGAAAAAGGACAACCCTAGAGTCACCTTTAAGTTCTTTTCAGACTCTCTAAACATGAAAAACCACCTAGTTTTCCTTCTCTAGACTCACTTAAATTACACATTGAAGGGCTTATATGGGACCAAACCCTTACTTCTTCCAGTTCGTTAAACAAAGGAATAGAGACTTATAAAAGGTGAGTTATATCGATCATGTGTTATCCTCCTTGATATCGTTAAAATAAAAAGAGGTACTCATCTATCTGGAAGGGGGAAAAATTGAAGGAAGTAGGTCTAGCGTTTTTTGAGAATTTTTACAAACAAATATTGCAGTGACCCTTGAACACGAGACTTGTTTCAACCTTCATCCTAAACACTTGGGTAATCTGCTAAACCTCTGCACTAAACCAATACTATGAGTCTTTCAACTCCTTCAAGTCATCCAAAGAATGTCCCAGCACCTGCTGCATTATGTTTTGGTTCACTCCGCATTTATGTTTCCAAGTCTCATGTCATGCCCCAATGTTCAAGGGAAGTATCTGCCTCGAGATTCAACCATCTACAAAATTACCAGTTTCCATACCCATGTCATTCCATCACTATATCTCATCAACTCTTGTGTCAGTTTCATGTCGATGATGGGGGATACATCAAGGCCCTCCTTCGACGGGTCTTTTCTTGTCGACTTCAACACATCATCCACTGAATTAGAATTAGAAACTAGCTGGTACCTTGGGAATTGCATGCCTCAATGGGATGCCTCCTCGCTTTCGATAGTAGGTTTACATCATTGAAATCTAATCGAATGATTCCATGAATGTTCGACTTCAAATCATTTATTCACATTCGTTGGATTGTACTAGGGTACCTTGGGAGTCATTGACATCATTGGTGATTTCCCTCACACTTGTTAGTGATTTACCTCAATGACCGATAATCAAGTGGTTTCTACTATGTTCGAAATCAAAACATCTATTCACATGGATATATTTGTACCACAACGGGATTGGGATGAATACCCTAGGATGAGAATTCACTCTATTATTTACCCAGGCTGTGAAAGAAATCATTTGAGAATTCTGATATATATAATATCACATAGATCCACTTTGTATTGGTTCATGGCTATCATTTATCATCTCGTAGCTCCACTGTGTATTTTTCATGGCTATGATCAGTTCATATCATGGAGGTGTGGATCCACATTGTATCTATGATGGCCATACCCTTAGTCAATATCATCATGGATCCACAATGTATTCATTGGAGGCCATACCTTAAGTCATTTATTACCCAAGAATAGGTATGCCTACCTTGGGATTGAAACACATGGCAACATTTGTTTGAGGGTTGTTTGCAACTTCTACCAGGTTCTCCAACTCCATACCCTTTCTTCGAAAAATATACAAAGCGTTTCGGTCATCATTTTTCATCTTCTGACTTCACACTTTGGGGGGCAATCTATTACACGTCAAAATTACTCACTTCGATAATGTCACATTCTCTTTGTCGCAAGTGTCTCACTTTTGTCACAAGTGTCGTAAATGTCACATTTTCATTGTGCATATGTCACATTGCGAATGATACCATGGAAACACTTGATACACCCTATAGAACATGTTGGAAGGAGAAACCAAATCATTTAACAGACTAAACAAAGTGCTTTTCCTTGAGAATTGGTCATCTTGATGAATTTTTGGAAAAATCAATGCTCCCCTGCTCATATGTAGGGAGCACTAGCGCTCTCTATCCATCTATCAGGGAGATTTGCAACGCTCTATTTCTAGTTTTGAAGGAGCGTTGATTGGTTGAGAAAATCATGGGAATAAATCCACCTTTTCTCTTAGGACAACTAGAGGTGATTCAAGTTGGTTTGGCTTGAATATAAGAGTTAGGTTGCATCTAAGGGAGATTCCACAACTAATGGATTCATATCCTCAACTTATCCCAAATATAACCAAGGTGGTTGAGCCTCTCAAATCCTATAAAGGGAGGCATTCTCATGGTGAACATGAAGAAAATAGTCAGCAAAAGTATTGTCATTCTGATCATGGATCTTTCGAGCAAGGGGTTGGATGAGGAGGACTTAGAGAGTTTGCTGCAACTGCATCTACAGATTGTAAGTGTATTTTTAATGTTCTCATTAATATATGCTTGGCCTATTTCCTTAAAGTTTGTGTATTATTACATATGATTGTCTATTATGGATGAATTTTGTTTAAGCTAATCTTGGTAGAGTAGGAAGTCTTTGTTTTCTTCGCTGTCCATTTCATTGCAGGTATCATGTTGTGCTAAGGAGCTTGGAGATCAAGTTCAAATTAGATTAAGCGAGGAAAATATTCGAAACAAGGTACATCATACATTCTCCCTCTCTTTATTTTGACTGGTTTAACTATATTTAAAGGGATGTTAGTTTCCATTTGCATATTTATGTCTTGGTAGTAGGGGTCTATAATCCAAGGGGATATTCACCTATCCATAGGGAATTTTCCTATAACAGAGATGTCTAGAAAATCCATTTATGTTTGGATGTACCTGTGTATACCCCCATGGTATTTTAGAAATAGATGTCGCTCGAAGTATTTGATACCCAAATTGGTGCTTAAGGTATGGAAGTTATTTGTGAAATCCATCACTATTTCCCCCCTCTCTTGATGTAGTGCAGTCCATCTCGTGTACTAGTCGTCATAGTTTCCAACCGAGTAATATTGTTCCATGATGGAATCCATAAAAGAGTCCCAAGTGGGCTCAACCCTAAATATTCCAAAATCGCCTACATATTTTTTCTCATAGTAAGTCTCCCAACAATATTTCACATGGGGGACATCCTTTAGGAGTGAAAAGGTGATATTTTCCCTATTGGAAAAATTGTGAATAGATAAATAACCTTATAATAGATTTAACCACTTTTATAAAGCATCCACATTTATTTGAATTTCAAATATGAGAATATCAAAATTAGCTTGTACCTTGAAAGGTGTGACACCTCCAAAGTGTCTTCTTGACAAATACACGTCTACTGTTAATGGGAACCATCGAAGGATTTGGACAAAATTATCCATCATCTCATTCCTCTGTTGTGCAAGGAATTCTATGAGAAACAACTTATTAGGATCTACTGCTTGCTCATCTCTCTTTTATTCCACCATGGGAGGCCTCTTGGACTAGTTGTCCTCAAGAGAAAGTAGCTTGAGATCCAACTCTTTATACCATGACCTCGTCAGGGACTGTTGGCCCTTGACCAAGTTTTGAGGAACACATGGTCATATTTGACCATTTTTGGACTTCGATAGCCTGTCAAAGATGGAGTGCTAGGAAAAGTAGAGATCACAGGATCTCGGTCCACTTTTGGGCCCTTTTAGGGTTTTGGGTTAATGTAATGGGAAAGGGATGTCAGCCCGTGGGTTTACCAACGATTAGGCCCACTTTTGTAATGTATAAATAGAGAGATAGGCAACGTAAGAAAGAGTAGATGTGATTTATTAGTGCAATTGGTAGTGCATCTATGCGATGTTGAATAAGTTCTCTGTGCGAACTATGTAAGGCTTGCAAGGCTAAGTGCAATTTACTGTGAGGTTTCTATAGAAAGCTAAGTGATGTAACGCAAGGAAGAAGGATCTAGCGAGCTACGCAGATCTTCTATCCTATGCGAAGAAGGGTTTTGGAGGCTTTGTTCTTGTAACAGATTCAAGATGATAATAAAGAAGACGGTCTTGTGGACGTAGCCCCAGGGTGGGGGTGAACCACGTAAATCTATGTGTTATGCTCTGTTCCTTGATTCAATGTGTTTTTGCTTATGCTATGTTCTTTGATATATACACTTATGCTCTATGATTCTTAGATATATATGATTGTTAGATCTGATGTGTATGAGGATGCTTAGTGATGATCTACTGGATATGATCTGGGTTACTATGGTTAAGTATTGAAATAATGTAAATCTGAGTGTACACCGCGATGCTCTGTGCTATCTGCGAAGTAGAACAAGGGTTGAATATTGACGAATGATCGATGCTACGTTCTCTGTAAATGATATAATCACAGATCTGTGTCCTAGATAAGGTTCCAGTCACCTGAGTCTTGCAACCATCCCTTCCTCTACCTCGGGTGAGAATTCATCTTCTTTGTAGGTGTTGCCAAAAGGGTCGATAGTTAGGGCTTTGTTGGTGCTCTCTTGAGCATTGAACCTTGGGTCTACCCCTATGCCAAAAAATGGTTCCATTGCTGGGACATGAAACTGTGATTGCTGGGAACTGAGGAAGAAGAAACTTTGTGCAAAAGAAAGCTCTGTGTGTAGATCTATTGCCCTAGTGCACAACTTTTGACCCAACCTGTGAAGCTTTGTGCCAAGAATAAGGTCAGATCTGAAGAAAGGAAGATCAGATCTGAAGAAAAGAAGTGAGATCTGAACACTCTATGCTCTAAGAAAAGTAAAAGTGGAAATTTATGAAAGAAAGAGGTCAGATTTGCAGAAAAGAGGTAATATTTGTAAACTCTGTGCTCTAATAAATGTAAGAATAGTCAAAAGTTCTTAGATCTGGAAGCTTTGTGCTATGTAGAAGTAAGGTAAGTGAATTTTTTTGTTTCTAGAGCATGGATCTAGGTATGTTTGATAGATTCCGTCCTAGCTTAAAAACTAGGGCATTAATAGATGAAAGAAAGTTTGATATGAATAGATCTGATAAGTATCATGATAGATATGTTATACCTATGCATAGAAAGAATGTCTGGACTAGGACCCTTGAAAGAATTTTCTGCAGGTTATCTATCACTATTCTAGTGCGCAGTACAAAAGAGGCCGGGGATCATTTAAAATAAAGATAGGATTAATCCTATGTTACAGTTGCAGAAAACCAGGCCATATAGATAAGGAAT
Source organism: Picea sitchensis (assembly GCA_010110895.2). Classification (NCBI taxonomy): domain Eukaryota; kingdom Viridiplantae; phylum Streptophyta; class Pinopsida; order Pinales; family Pinaceae; genus Picea; species Picea sitchensis. Next base: position 5,611 of record SNQJ01S0069232.1, on the reverse strand, counting down.
TCCCTGGTAGAAGACCTAGTTGTCTCTTTTGCAAAGCTAGGGACCATGAGGTATTGGATTTCCCTAGAATGATTGCTAATCTTGAAAGGATAAATCTGAATCAAGAAGACCATAAGGAAGATCCAAAAAAGGCATAAAACCAACAAGAATCAGAGAAAGTATTAATACAAATGAAAGAAACCCTGAAGGAACATAAAGATGTCCGATTACCAAAGATCTTCAAAGAAAAGGAGCAAGTCGAAGCAAGAATAGGGGACTTCGACATTGAATGTACTCTTGATGAAGAAACACAAGTGAAGATTATGCTAGAAAGAACTTGGGAAGATACAGGGAAGCCTACCATGATTCCTTCGTTGGGAGGAATAGGACTATTCAAAGGAAAACTGATGATGTTATGTGGAAAAATCGCTTAGATACCTATGACAGTCAATGGAACTTCGACAAAAGAAGATTTTGAGATTATCAAATTCATTGAGGACAATGCCTCGTTTACTATGTTACTCGAAAAACCTTGGATTGAAAGAGATCAAGCCAAAAAGAAGGAAGAAGAATAGGTTTTAGAACAACAGAGAGAAGATTTAAAATATTTCATGACTAAAAGGATCGCACAGTTGATAGAAGAACAGGAGAACCGCTCGAAGCCATATTTCACTAGAAGCCCAGATATCGAGGCCAAAGCTACACAAAAGGCTGAAATTTCTACCCCAGACAAAGAAGAAGTGATATACCTAAACCCTAGGAGAGAATCTTACCAGCACGAAGTGACTATGTCCAAGGAAAATAAGAATCAAAATGGGAAGAGAATCACCGAGACGAAGCTCACTAGAAAGAAGGATAGAAAGCTAAGTAAGAAGAAGGCTAATATTGAAAAATTACAAAAGATCCTAGAGGGTACCTCACAACAAGACACTTTGCAGAATTGGATCTTCGCAGGGATATCAGAACAACGACATATGCCACTTCACTGAGGCAAAGTAATATAGCCATTGGAAGCTAATATAACCGTTCGACTGTTGCTCCGAATGGGTCGGAAAGAAATTATGGTTCACCACTAGACCATTCGACCACGCCATAACAAACAGAACATAAGTTAATGCAGCCTCATACCCATTGCAAGCAGACCGTTGCTAAGTTTCCCTACTTAGTCCATCGCGCGACGCATCGAGAATAATTTTTTCTAAGTGAGAATTTAAGCTCGAAACCTAAGATTACTTCACCCTGTGATCATTGCCTTGTTCCCATACCATTCACTGTAGTCTCTGAATTCATTTCACACCCAAGCTAGTTGACCCAAGCTTGTATGTCGAACGAGCTCAGCGCTGCTGAGAAAGTAGTCGAAGAAGTTTTGATTGACTTAATGACTGAGAGAGTCATTTCAGAGTGAGGATTATCTACAAGAGTCCAAGCATCGTGGACAAGAGGACTCCAGGCCTCCCCTTCCACTGCTCGCACCGGTCCATCCCGACCGACCGATGAGAAATGGACCAAGAACAAGGATGAAATCACAAATGCCAAGCTTATCCCACACATTCTACGTACTTACTTACCACCTCTAAGCAGTGCCATCAACTATGATAGTGTACCTCGAGACTTTGAGTACAGTTTGATCACCGCATACCTTCTGAAAGCAGTGCGCGCAGTTCGTGATGACCAGGATAAGCTCGTAGCACTAAAATTTAGTGATTTTAACCTTGGAGATCATAAATTTTACAACATGTTAGCCCCACATAAGTACTTAACCAGGACCAAAGGAAATAATTCTAAGATTGTCCCACAGTCATGGACCCAGAACTTCACGTAGTCCACACTACTTAATGTAATGAAGATCCCGCACTTTGGCAGACACTAGGAAGTCAACGCATGTGTCAATTTGCTGCTGTCATGCTACTATGGAGGATACTTATGTTTGGACAACCAAATAACTATGGATCTGACCTTGATCAATCAAATCATAGGACTTAGTATGTAAGGCCCTGACCCACAGGAGTTTTACCTTAGAAATACCTTAGACCGAGCACTAGCAGAGAGGATAAAAGAAACTTATGGCGATGTCGAGAAAGGAATGGGAGGCTACAAGCTAGCCTCTATCGAGAGTGGCACAGTGCGCCTTGCCTATCAGCTGATCACAAACAATCTAGTTCGCAAGAACATAGCAAAAAAAGTGACTGGATTTGTATTTGACCTTGTAGGGAAGTGCGCCAAGGGACTACAAATGAACTGGGCACAGTACCTTGTAAACCAACTAGAGCTTTATTGCAGAGAAGCACAAGACCAAGGGTATGAGTTCCACTTTAGTTGGTTTCTCATATTAATCGCTTTCATCACCTGGGAGATACCAGAAGGTGCCACTTTTTCAAAGATTGAACCCTTCAAACCACTAGATGCGAAGTTTTGTACGCTGTGGTACTCCAACAACATGAACAAGCAGTGGTAGTCCAATGTCATATTCCACGCCTATTACAACCAATTGAAGAATGAAATCTAGTCTACACTGCGCCTCACCCCAAACACACTTCATAGGTTTAGACCTTTGATAAAATTCAGCATGGACAACCACTTCACCTATATTACAACGCGTGCTGATGAGCACAATTATCAACTCTAGTCGTACTACAAGTTGACAAAATAATACTTGGAACAAATTACCAAGGAATGGTCAGAGGACCTCCTTGTTGCAACGGACCCCGCAACAATTTCTGACATGGATAGCCTTGAAGCTATGTCGGATACACCTGGACCGAGCAAGACTAATAAGGATGATGAAGTTCAAGATGTCCATAGCACATCCACAAAGACTACTTTGATCTCACCTGTGCAGGGAGGTGATGGTGAAGAACTAGGTGGCACAGAAGCTGATAAAAACAAAGGCAAGGTTACTCCTCCTAGAGAGGAGGAGGATCCCTCTAAGAAAAGTAATATTACCCCACCGAAGCCCTCATCTCGAAATAAAACTAAGGCCACTAGGACTATGTTTAAGACTACCCTCACACGGGACGACTTCAACTTCTTAATCATTGCATTGAATGATGCTTCACTAGAGATCACAAAAAAGAAAGAAGTGAAGAAAGAGGAGGTATTTAGATGAATCAAGGGTGAACTTCAAGAAGTGCAACATGCACTCCAGTCTAGTCGAGCAGTTTCTACTACGCCCTTGATAATTGGAACAGCAGGAACAAGCGATGAGCCCACCTAATTACACCAGATCGTCGATAAAGTCGAAGATAGCCTTCAACGAGCTCAAGAAGACACAACGCAAGCCACCTAGGCTTTGACACAAGTACAAAGCGCACTTCTAGAACAAAAGAGTAAGGAAGAATGGGAAAATATTTCCCTACAGGTGAAGTGGGATGAGGAAAAAACATAGTTACAACAAATGAAGGACCAGTTTCTAGTAGATAAACTTGAAGTACATGAAAGGGTTCACAAAGCACTTCACTCTGTGATGGTCATATAAGTGGAGATTGAAGAATGTGTCCCACAGCAGGTGGCACAACTTGAAGAAGTAATCCAACAACTTTAGCAGCGCATCACATATCTGGAACTTCGTATCATGCCTGAGACTCCTCAAGAAATAAGAGACCTAAGGGAGGCAACTGCCTGTAGCGCAGTTGGCCGATTAAAAACATTTACCTTGGAATACAAGCAGCTGAGCGCTAGAAGTTCCCAGACTTATGAGAACCTCACAGAGAATCCAGATTTGCAAGCATTGGAGGCACAACTCCAAGAAGAAAAGAATCACGCAGATACGCTACAGGCGCAACTGAAGGCCTTGACCCCAGTCGAAAGAATGAAGAGATTTCTAGAATAAGGCACTGCCCAAAAACAGGTACACACGCTACAAAGTAAAGTGATGGAAGTCTCCCAACGACTTCAACCAATGCAAGAAAAGGCATGTCAACTGTTCATTGAAGTTGAAATCTAGGGAGCTGAGCTTGAACAAGTTGTCATCACTGTAGAAAAACGCCTGGAAGGGCCAGTAAATGACACAGTGATCCAGGAGTTCATTGAGAAAGAGGCTGTCGCACTGCAGTAGGTCTAAGTAGCTTGAGCCAAGATCAAGGAATTTGAGGCGGAACTGATCAGACTAGAGTGACTCGGGATGAGTCACAAGTGAGTGTCGGGGGCCTGTTGGCCCTTGACCAAATTTTGAGGAACACTTGGTCATATTTGACCATTTTTGGACTTCGACAGCCTGTCAAATATGGAGTGCCAGGAGAAGAAGAGATATCGGGATCTCGGTCCACTTTTGGGCCCTTTTAGGGTTTTGGGTTAATGTAATGGGAAAGGGATGTCAACTTGTGGGTTTACCCACGATTAGGCCCACTTTTGTAATGTATAAATAGAAAGATAGGCAATGTAAGAAAGAGTAGATGTGATTGCTTAGTGAAATTGGTAGTGCATCTATGTGATGTTGAATAAGTTCTCTATGCGAACTGTGTAAGGCTTGCAAGGATAAGTGCAAGTTACTGTGAGGTTGCTATAGAAAGCTAAGTGCTGTAACGCAAGGAATAAGGATCTAGCGAGCTGTGCAGATCTTTTGTCCTATGAAAAGAAGTGTTTTGGAGGCTTTGTTCTTGTAACAAATTGAAGATGATAATAAATAAGAAGGTCTTGTGGACGTAGCCCCAGGGTGGGGGTGAACCACATAAATCTGTGTGTTTTCCTTGATTCAATGTGTTTTTGCTTATGCTACGTGATTTGATATATCCACTTATGCTCTGTGATTCTTAGATATATATGATTGTTAGATCTGATGTGTATGAGGATGCTTAGTGCTGATCTACTGGATCTGATCTAGGTTACTATGTTTAAGTACTGAAATACTGTAGATCTGAGTGTACACCGTGATGCTCTGTTCTATCTTCGAAGTAGAACAAGGGTTGAATATTGATGAATGATCGATGCTACGTGATCTGTAAATGATATAATCACAGATTTGTGTCCCAGATAAGGTTGCAGACACCTGAGTCTTGCAACCACCCTACCTCTACCTCGGGTGAGACTTCATCTACTTCGTAGGTGTTGTCGAAAGGGCCGGTAGTTAGGGCTTTGTTGGTGTTCTCTTGAGCGTTGAACCCTGGGTCTGCTCCTGTCCCAACAGGGACATGTGATAAGAAAAAACAAGGATTAGACTGATTTTATACCACATATATGAATTTCAATGAGAATAAAATGAAGGCAGAGATATAAAAAGAAAACACACATATATATTTCAAGAAACACATCGATATATTAATACACAATTTCTATTAATGAACGAAATGTACAAGAGTGTTAAAAAACACAGAGCGAAATGAACTCGCTATAATGGTGGTATCTTATCTATGAGAAAAGATGTGACGACTACGCACATTCGCAAGAAGATGTTTACAATGAGGATTGAAAGGAATTTTTAACATAAAGCATTAATGAGAAAACCCTAACCCCAGAAGATGAAATGCCAAAAGGTTTTTAGGCCCTAATGTAAACCCTGAAAATGAAATGCAAAAATGTTTGCGGGCCTTGATGGGGGTAGTTGATACATCAACTTCTCAAGGGTGTAAGTTTTTCATATGATCTCTATTTGGGGCACTCGATACCTCGTCATAAGGTATATCCGAGGAGTACACAT
>SNQJ01S0069231.1:8332-37330 GCA_010110895.2 Picea sitchensis | reverse complement strand
GATTTGTTAGACATCAATAACCCTTGGAGTCAACACTCCATCAGGTGAACTTGTGGGAGACTAAAGGATTCTAAGGAATAAGGCCCCCTCCTTATTGCGCCCCCCTTAGAATCATCGTGAGTGACTGTCGCAGTCTTCCCTCATGACATCGTGGGTCCTCTAGAACTAGGTAATCGTTAACCTACAGTTCAAGCCACGGTGGGAGTGCTAGTAGGATATGGTAGGGCTACTATCCACACCTCTCCCTCACATCTCTGGTAGTTGTATGTGACCCCTTTACTCCATATGTGAGTCTGGTCAGCAAGCTATCGTCAGCCTGCATCATCAACAAATCATGTCAGAACATATCCACATCATATCATCTAATCAGATGCACTAATATCATAGTAAAACAATCAAACCCCAATGGCACACTCCCTGACTCGATCCAGAGTCCAAGGGGTTCCATCGATGCCTCCACATCCTCAAGGTCAAAAATCCTGCACACTTAGTAAAACCGAGTCAATAGCACCAGTCTATGTCAAAGTGGTAAACCAACATGTCATCATCCCATAACGCCTCATAATCAAAATCAAAAGTTTTAATAGCATAATAATCCAGATCACTTGCGAGCAAGTGTCCTCAAAGAATAATTTCACTCAGTGCGCCAGAGCGGGATGTTACATACACCCCCTCTTGGTCTAAACTTCGTCCCAAAGTTTCACAGTATAAATGCTGAAATAAGTGTATCACAGTATCATATGTCTATCTATCAAACAAAAATGGAAACTGTTGGTGCATATCATATGAGTCCTCCCAGGTCGCCGAGTGTGGACTATAATTGTCCCACTAGACCTTGACCTGATCTACCGTTCGACGTCATAGCTGTTGAACACGATGATCTAAGATGTGGACCAACTTAGTTGTGAGCACTCCCTCATCCGATACCTGCAAGGAACTCATGTCAATAACATGTGTAGGATCACTAATATATTGTCTCAAAACAGATACATGAAAAACATCGTGCATACGCCTCAAAGAATCAGGCAAGGCTAGTTGATAGGCCACAGGCCCCTTTCTCTCCACGATCTCAAAAGGTCCCACGAACCTAGGAGAGAGTTTATCTCCCTTCCCAAACTTTATCGAACTCTTATGCAGTTTAACTCGCAAGAATACTCGATCTCCCACCTCGTAACTATGGCCGACACGGTGCGCATTAGCATAACTCTTATGTCGATCCTGCGCTTCTTTAATCCTTTGTCTTATGGTTTGAATTTTCTCTTCCATTTCTTGGATCACTTCTGGTCCTACCAGGACCCTACCCTCAATCCAATCCCAACTCAATGGTGTCCGACACGGTCGCCCGTAAAGGAACTCGAAAGGTGCCATTTTAATGGTTCTCTAGTAATTGTTGTTGTAAGCGAACTCTACTAGTGGCAATAATTCCTCCCAATGCTTTTATTGGTCCATCACGTACATGCGCAACATGTCCTCCAAGGTTTGGTTTGTTTGTTCGGTCTATCCATCAGTCTCCAGGTGATACACAGTACTAAAGTTAAGTTGGGTTCCCAAGGCCTCTTGGAAACTCGTCCAAAATCATCCAGTAAACACCGATCCTTGATCAGATATAATCCTCTTAGGCACTCCATGCAGCCTCACAATGTCACTGATGAAAACTCTAGCTATTTCAGGTGCCTGATACGTCGTATGTATAGGGATAAAGTGATCACTATTCGTTAGAGTGTCTACTACTATGAAAATCGAGTCATGTCTCCTTGTTGTCAGTGGAAATCCAACAATAAAATCCATTGAAATAACCTCCCATTTCGATTCTGGAATAGCGTGCAGTTGTAGTAATCCTGCTGGGTGTCTATGTTCAGCCTTTAACTGCTGACATTCTAGACATCTGGCCACATAGTTGACTATGTCTGCCTTCATTCCCTTCCAGAAGAATAAGGGTTTAAGGTTTTCCCTCATCTTCATGACTCCTGGATGAGCCATGCATACCGCTCTATGAGCCTCGCATAGGATCAACATCCTCAACTCATCGTTGGGAGGTACGTAGATCCAATTTTTAAACCTCAATAAACCATCACTATCAAATGAAAATCCCTCAAATCGTGGTACCATCATTGTGTTTTGTCTGATAAAACCCTCAACCTCTTTGTACCAGTGATCGTCATGCTGTAAAGTTAGAATCCTTTCACGTAGATTCGTCTAAAGAGGAAGCACCGAAAAGATGAGTGGTCTCCGACTCAATGCATCCGCCACTCGGTTCACCGTCCCTTTATGTAAGTAATCTCGAAGTTGTACTTGCTAAGAAATTCCGACCAACGTTGTTGTCGCACATTTAGGTCACTTTGCGTAAATATGTGTTGTAGTCCACAATGGTTAGTCTTTAGTTCAAATTTTCATCCAACAAGGTAGTGTCTCCAAACCTTCAAGGCATATACAATGGCTAATAACTCCAAATCATGCATCACGTAGTTCTTCTCATGCCTTCTCAGTTTCCTCGAAATGTAGGCGATTACTCGTCCATCTTGCATCAATACTTTGCCTAAGCCTTTCTTGGATGCGTTAGTGCATACCAAGAAGTATGCGTCCATGTCAGGGACCTTTAGTATCGGTGTGGTTGTCAACAATTCCTTGAGCCTCTGAAATGCTTCTGCACATTTCTCGGTCCAAACAAACTTCTTATTCTTCCTCTGCAACTCTGTGATCGGATTTTCTATCTTTCAAAATCCCTCGACGAACCGTTGATAGTATCCTGCTAAACCCATGAAGCTATGCACTTCCAGGACATTCATAGGCGCAGTCCATTCCATAATAGCCTCGACCTTGGCTGGATCCACGGTGATGACTTCGCCGGAGATGACATGCCCTAAGTAGTGAATCTTAGATTGGTAAAAAGAGCATTTGGACAACTTCCCATACAATTTGTGCTCTCGTAGACACTGTAGTACCAAGCGCAAGTGCTCTTCATGCTCCTCCATCATCCGAGAGTAAATCAAAATATTGTCAATGAATACTTGGACGAACTTGTCCAAGTACTCGCGGAACACCCCATTCATTAAACTCATAAATACCCCTAGGGAATTTGTTAGTCCAAATGGTAAAACAGTAAACTCGTAATGTCCAAAATTCATCTTAAAGGTAGTCTTAGGGATGTCATCCTCCTTGATCCGCAACTGGTGATACCCTGATCGTAAATCGATCTTGGAGAACACCGTCGCACCCTTCATTTGATCGAATAGATCATCAATTCTCGGCAATGGATACTAATTCTTGATCATAGCCTTGTTCAGTTGACGGTAGTCAATGCAAAGCCTCCACGATCCATCCTTCTTTCGTATGAAAATAACAGGTGCACACCACGGTGACATACTAGGACGTATCAGTCCCAGGCCCAACAACTCCTTCAGTTGCATTTTCAACTCTTGTAACTCCAGGGTCGACATTCGATAAGGCATTCTTGCTATTGGTTTAGTCCCCAGTTTTAGGCCTATGGTAAACTCCAACTCCCTCTCTGGCGACATCCCAGGTAGCTCCTCTGGAAATACGTCTGCAAAATCCTTCACCACCAGAAGGTGTTCTAGTCCTTCTGCTACTCCCTTCTTGTTTAACACAAGGATTGCATAAATCTTGCACCCCTTGTGCATACTCTTCTGTAGCTGTAAGGAAGAGATGAAACTCAGGGAAACTCCCTGGTTCTATCCTACCATCACACGTTTCTGTCCCTCGTCATCGATCAAGCTCAATTGTTTCATCTTACAATTGAGTATCACCTTATGTGATTCCAACCAGTCCATACCAATCACGACGTCATAAGATCCTAAGATCATGACGTACAGGTTAGCCCTTGTGACGAACTCTCCCAGGTTAAGGACACATCATGTAACCTTTCCTCCAACCTTTCATTTGGCTCCCGAAGCCATCTCTACTAAGATAAACTCATCCTGTTCGACTGCCTTTACCTTAATCCTTTTTAGTGCTGCACCAGAAATGAAACTCTCGGTAGCACCGGGATCTATCAAAATACTAAGAGTGTGGTCAGCGATGGTACCTGTCGTCTCGAGCACAATCGATTGGTGCTTTTCCTGGCAGTTATTCACTACTACATGATTTCGATGGGCCTTTCACATATCTCCCACGGTAGTTGGTCCGACTGATTCGGATGCTCTGGTTCTCTCCACTGGGCAGTCGCACTAGTAGTGTGGTTCCCCACACATCCAACACCCTTTCTTCGGCCCAGTAGTTTTGGTACCCGAAGTAGAAAATGACAACCCATCGGCCTGGAATCCTGGTCTGTTCTACTAAATAGGCCTGAACTGTTGCTGTTGCGGTCGATGTTGTTGCTGATGCTGGGGTCCCCGATAAGGTGTTCGCTGTTGAGGCGACGGTCGTCGAGGTGTAGTGAAGGTGGATCCCCTCTGGAAGCCACGTTATCCCGACGTATGTCGAGCTGGTGTTTGGTGCTATTGTGCTCCAGATGACACCTTCCCTGCTGGTCTCGCTAGAGTCCTGGTATGACCCCCACTGATAAGCTCCTCCTATGCTATGAGGGCCTTCTGGATAACATCATGTAAGGTTTGAGGCATCAAAATCCTAACCTTTGCACGTAGGCTGTCGTTAAGGCTGAACACAAACCTGTTGACCTTTGGTTTCTCAGTGTTAAGGTGCAGAGCATACCAGAGCAGCTCCATAAAATGGGCCTCGTAATCGGGCACCGTACGACCTCCCTGTCGTAGGGCGTTGAAATCATTGAGATGATGCTCAATGAATTCCTCTAAAAGGTACCTCTCTCTGAATCATTCCTCGAACAGCTCCCATGACATGTCTTCAATGGCCATGTTCAGCTATGGTAGGAGCGTCTTCCACCATAGAAGAGTGCTCCCCTTTAATTGAAAGACCACCATGCGGACCTTCATGTTGGAGGTATAATCGCGAAGTGCGAAGAACATCGCCATGTTCTCCAACCATGCCTCTGAGGCTGAATCGTTCGGGGCACCAAAGAAATCTAGAAATTTGACCTTCTCGAGTTCACGGTGAATGCTACTAGTACTAACTGGGGCACGCAGTGGAACCTCAATGAGTGCCGACGCCCTGGCCTCATCTCTATCAAAACGGCTGATCAGTGCATCAGACATGCGTTGAAAAGATCTCATCATTCCGAATACATTCCCAACTGCTATCTGCTCTTATCTGAGAACCTTCTCATCTCCCTGGGGGTTAGACCCCTCAGGTGTGGATGCTACTGGAGGTGTCTCACCCCCTCCCCTAGCACCCCATCATCTGCCTCCGCGGCGTCCTCTAACCATGATTACCTGCACGCACACAAGTCAACTCGTTCAGCAACAGTATAATAAATCATTCACATCAACGAAAGTCGTAGTGATCCCAAGTCACAGGTTGAACCTTTCTCTAATACCATATGTATCAAACCTCCCATTCGTACAACAACAACCTCTTATAACAAGTGCGATTTTTTTTTTGTGTGTGCACATGTGTACAAGGGTAGTAAAAACATTCTACTTTGGGTCGCAACATGAGGACGAACATGACGCATGCAATTGTGACCACAACATAACAAACTAAGACGCACATCAAGCTTCTGGAAGAAAGAATGACAATCAACTGACCACAAAATAAGACTGACTACCCGCCCGTCCTACCCTGCAATGGTTAGGACCTCCAAGACACATAAGCAATGCTCAAGCCTAGGTTCCCATCGATCTTGATCATTTAAGGTCTTAGGGATGGTGACTGTTCTGAGGAACAAGGAGGCGTCTACATCCCGCTCGACACAAGAAAAACCAAACTAAATATGCTAAGTCGACAATGAGTGTAAATGAGTAAAAATTCATCTCATAAAGAATCATAATTCAAGAGCGGTGTTACATTTTAATCTCAGGCAACTTAACTCTATATCTTGTTTATAAGGAAAACTTCTAGGGGTAAGTGAAGAGAAGCTATAATTATATGTTCAATATGAGGACCCCTAAGAAACTTAATCTTCTTAAGCAATACCAGAACTTTAACAACCCTTTTACATTATGCATCCAAGATAGGAAACTAATAAAATCATTCATAAGTGCAATAATGAGAAGTCACATGTTGACATAGATATAAGAGGTATGTACACTAATGTAAGATATACATTGTTATCAATCTTTACATTGTAATAATCTATTACTAAGGTCACCATTCTCTTTTGAAACTTCAATAATACCTTAGGAGATAGTTGTTAATAGCATTCAATTCGTATAATCCTCAATATTTAAATCACTTGATTCTTCTATTTTCCTTCACCCTTTAATTAATTGTTCAATCTTAATCCTAGAAGGTCTTTAATTATTAATTGAAACATTGCTCAATCAAGTGGTCTTGTTATTATCAACGCTAACTAAAACACATAGCTTGTTGTTATGAACATTAGATTGACTGTTGTAATTAGACACTAACTAGGACAAGGTATATTGTTGTTGAGGTTGTAGCATCGGTAACATAAATCTAAGCATTAAATGATATTGCATCAAATATTTAGGTGTTGAAATTGAATCTAAGTAACCTTAAGAACCTTCTAACATAATCTGTATTAACCATTTAACTAAAATATGTACATGCTATCAAATTCCATAAGATTTTAAACACAATAACAATAATACATTAAGAGAGCTATCTAATAGTAAAAGAAACATTAAAACCAACTTGTTGACTCTTACAGTTGTTGTCCGCAAGGTACCCATGAGGAGAGATATAAGGAAATTTTTACCAAGGGTGCAACAGAGAATATTTCCGTCACCACTATAGTCCCTTCCAGGAATAAGACATGGACTATACTTGAGGTGATATCACCCATTCAACCGCAATGTTGAACCACCCAACATAGTCCAACATTCAAGGGAAAAACACAGTCACAGGTTAAAGGCATTCGTAGTCAATTACTGCAAGAGGCTAGATGATTTGGAAGGATAAAACCGTGGGTAGAATCCACACACTCAGGAAGACGTCTTAAGGCAGCATCCAGGGTGTTAATTCTAGTAAATTGGTGGTGAAATTAAAAACAAAAATGCAAGGGAACTCATGTCAGTCAAATGTGGTCGAAATTCTGGGCAAATCGCTGACAGAGAATCAAGATAGCCTGGAGATCGCAGAGAGCACTCCTCCGAAAAAATTCGTGGTCAATGATGGTAACAGTCGTGTTTATTTTATTGGGTGGGATACATTAGTTACAACCAAGACCTGGTGTGAGAGGTGCATGCAATATTAAAACGCATCAAGTGCAAAGGAAGGGCCTGGCATCATCCATACACCCATACTGAAGTAGGTGTCGATCTAGGTGGTTAGGTGATAATTTAGGTTGGTCGTTGGAGTAAAGGCCGTGATATAGTTGCAGTGACTCAATCGGAGCAACCGTGTCATTCCAATGCAACAGAAATACCAAAACACAGTCAACAAGTGGTTCAACGTGCCCAGGTTCCACGATTTCAACTGTTTTCTTCTCCCGGGGTACCCAAAGATGCATCGGAGGTGATCAGACTATGTCTTGAGAGAAAAAACAAAGGGGCATGAGGATAAACCTGCCCAACATGCATATACGAACAACGGGTCGATTGGCAAAATAAAAACCTCAAATCACAGGCCACAAAATTTTGCAGACCAGAATCGTTACAACGTTTTTTTCTTTTTCAAAAAAAATAAATTGAGTTTGAGTCTCTACAATTCAAGATGCATTCAAGCTTCTCTATTGTTAATTATCAGTAGGAAAAATGAATGACTCTATTAAAAGTATGCATGCACAATTCTCATTACTTTACTGATATTGTCGTGACAAGGCCTCAACCCAAGATGTAAATAAAACTCAACTTATAATCATCAATAAACATAGAGTAATGGGTGTGCTTCCAGATAAAAAGGGGCATAGCCAACACAGGCCAAAAATTGAGTCGACTGACCAGAATATTAACCCCCTCCCTTTTTATTTCCCGCAAGCAATTTATAAGGACGCAGACTGGGAATAGAGTAGCTGTCGCGCTTCAAGGATACAAATACCATGCCAAATCAAGAATTTCATCCAAGACACACTAGGTTAAAATTGATCCATCCAACTAGACACACGGGGTAAAATGAGATAGCATCGAGATAAAAACAACTGAGGACGAAGAAACACTTCGCTCGTAATCACTTGGCAGAGTTAGGTAAGACAAAAAGGCATCGGGACACACGACAACCTTCATCCCAAGACAACAATAGAGGTAGACGGATGAATCTGTCCTTCACTCCACCATCCTCGCACAGAAAAGCAAGGCGTTGAGATCCATAGGTCTTTAAACACTAAGGCGACGATCATAGATCAAGCTCCTGGCCGACTGCTCAGGTGAGGAATGGAGGGCTAGGGACGAAGGAAAACAATCACATGGGTCACAGTCAAACACCACAGGGCGGTCACGATAGGCGGAAAACGAAGGCCATAGAAATAAATCGACCAATCATTAGCTAGGCTATAGAAATTTTCAGCCATGAAACTAGACAATCAGTTTACCTACTCAATTACACATGCAGATCTAAATCGTACTTCCTACAACATTCTATCATTCAACCAAAAAAGCGTACCGTTGCCTTTTCGCCTGCCCGAAGTGTTGTCTGCACGCTCCGTGCAACTCCCACTCGCCGACCGTCGAGACTACACCAGTACCTCCCATCCAATGCTAGGGGTACTCTTCTTCCCCCTTAGCCCCTCGAGCCGCAAAGGGGCCACACACACTATCCAGAGGTTTCATCTAGCTCCTAGCTCACCTCGCAAGGCCGAGCTACCACTCCTCTCCGAGCTGGGTATCCCAACTCCCCACAAGTGAATTAGTCAAGTCGTTATTTCTGCAGTGTATCGTTATGCAAACAGAAGATCCCCTTCTTCCTTTCCTCCCTTTCTTTTATAGAGTTTTGAACCTCCTTTCTTTCCTAAAATCTCATTTAATTAAAGTTTTAAAAATAAATTTCTTGTCCGTACAAGTGTCCCTCATCCCCTACATTCCTCCATTAATTAATTTCTTTATTTAAGTAAATATCTTTATTTTCCTCACCCACCTAGAGTTACTCCTAGAATCACTCCTAGGTGTCCCTAGATTCCCTTATAGGTTTTAAAGGCTTTCCTTGTTATGAAATTGCTAAATCAGTTTAAAATTAGAAAACTCTTAAATGTGGATTCCTTACTAAGTTGACTTCCCGCTTNTTCCTTTTTATGTTACCTCCTTTCCCTAGTTTCCTGTTTTTTTATTTTCCCTCTTTCCCCTTTTTATTAGAGGCCAAAATGGCAATTGTGGAATTTAACCCCCTTTTCCCCTTTTTATCCTTAAATTAATATTTTAAAATTATCCAAAAATAAAACCATTCATTCCCCCTTTTTCTTATATATATATATATATATATATATTTGTGAATAACTTTAATTTTTTATTCCCCTCTTTTATTACAAGCTTTTAGCTAAGGTTATAATTATTAATTATGTGGTTTTTATTTTTAAATATTATTATCTTATTTTAATTTATCCTTTTTTATTTTTTATTTTTTTTAAGGTAAACAAAATTTACCCCTAGTGAAATTTTAGACTTAGAACTTAGATTTTGTACTAGGCGACATTTAATTAGGGAAATTGTTTTAAAATTTATTAACCTGTTATTTCTCTTAGGGCCACTTAGGTTCATCCTCTATCATCATCAATGTGACATGCCCTTCAGGACGCACTAGGTGCTCCAAGGGTGCCACTCGCCTCATATGTTCCTTTGCGCGACATGCCCTTCAGGATGCACTACATTCTCCAAGGGTGCCACTCGCCTCTTGACTGATTGGTAGACATCAATAGCCCCTGGAGTCAACACTCCGCCAGGTGAACTTGTGGGAGACTAAGGGCCTCTAAGGAATAAGGCCCCGACCTTATTGCGTGCCCCTTAGAATCATCGTGAACGACTGTCGCAGTCTGCCCTCATGACATCATGGGTCCTCTCGAACTAGGTAATCTTTAACCTACAGTTCGAGCCACGACGGGAGTGCTAGTAGGTTGTGGCAGAGCTGTTGTCCACACATCTCCCTCAACCTCTCTGGTAGTCATGTGTGACCCCTTTACTCCATATGTGACTCTGGTCGGCAAGCTATCGTCAGCCTGCATCATCAAAAAATCATGTCAGAACATATCCACATCATATCATCTAATCAAATGCACTAATATCACAGTAAAACAATCAAACCCCAATGGCACACTCCCTGACTCGATCCAGAGTCCAAGGGGTTCCATCAATGCCTCCGCATCCTCAAGGTCAAAAACCCTGCACACTCAGTAAAACCGAGTCAATATCACCTGTCTATGTCAAAGCGGTAAAACAACATGTCATCATCCCATAACGCCTCATAATCAAAATCAAAAGTTTTAATAGCATAATAATCTGGATCACTTGTGAGCAAGTGTCCTCAAAGAATAAGTTCTCTCAGTGCACCAAAGTGGGATGTTACAATTGTAAGGCTTATAAATTAGATTTTATTGGGGATAGGTCTTATGGTATAAATGGGTTAGGGGTTATATGGTTTATAAAGGTTAGGGGTTATATAGATTATTTTGTCTATATGGGTAATCTTTCTGTGTAGAATATGTCTTATGTAACTCAATTGTACTCTTAACTCAACCATCTCTCTATCAATCTCCTCTTAGATCATTATCTTTATTCCATATGCTTTGGCATCCTCTTTCCTCTGGTTCTAGATTATTTTTGAACCTTTATAATGACCATCAACAGTCATTTCCATATTCCCTCTTATGAACTTCTCCTAGTCAACTGTGAGCTGCATCAAGCCTCTGTAGAAAGTCTCCTCTACCTACCACTTATTACCTCAACAAGCTTCCTCCTGAGCTATGGCCTTTTGGTATCACTAGTTTTGTCTCCTAGATCCCTCTTGATCTTCCTCTATTCCTATGGACTCTACACCTTGGATCACTTTCTCTAGGGAACTCCTCTTGTCCTCTTCACTTACTTCCAATCTCAATATGGAAGTGTTTACAAAATCCCTTGTTGTAAGGTTTTACCACAAGATTTTCCTTAATATCTGAGAGCTCCACATTCTCTCTATCACAATTCCATTGGTTTTGATGCTACGACATATTTCCGGGATGACATATTTCCGGGACCACATGATATTTAGGTGGTTTTTCAGCACATGTTTTTTTGCCGATGGTTTTCTATTTCCAGTTAAGGAATTAGGGTTTTGGACTAATCCAGGTCATTGGGTTAGGGTTTTGGATGCCACAGGATCCTATATGTATATTGTATTGTAAACAATGTAACACAATGTATGAATATAATATATGTTGGTTTTCCTAATTTGGGTTTCCAGGGGAAAAATCTCTGTGTAATGTTTGCATTTGCCATTGTATCTTTTCTATTCTTTTCTGAATATTTGTTTACAGTAGACATTGTACAAGGTTAGAATTTACAGTTTTTGTTCACACAGTAGAAGACCTGATAGATTTCTCCCTTACTAAAATTGAACATTCTCTCAATCTAATCCCCAAAACATTGACCGGTAACTGCTTCAAGCCTGATGACTTTTTTGACGAGGAAAGGTTTAACTCAGAACTATCAGCTTCGGGGTTGGACGACATGGAATATAAAAATGATCATAATGAATAAAGGGGAAAACCACCTCAGAATAATCAGCCTTGGTTGGCCATATATGCTCTGGCCATCGCCGGGCAAGTACATAACCTTCCCCAACATCCAGAAAATTTACTCCCTAAATTTGATCCTGAAACCTCAGGATTTCCTAAAGACCATATCAAAAAATTCATACTAGCTATTAGACTGATGAATGTAAAACATGAAGATGTAGTATGCAGTCTATTCCCCTACACTTTTGAGAACTCGACCTCCACATGGTATTTCAACTTACCTGTAGGGTCCATAACTAGTTGGATGAAGTTTCAAAAAGATTTTCTGGGTAAATTTGCAGAAGAAACCACTACAGGAGCTTTGATGGTTGAGTTGTTTTCCGCCACCATGAGTTCAAAGGAAAAGGTTAAAGAATTCAATCAAATATTCACCACTATCTTAAAAAAATTCCAACCCGAACCTAAACCCACTCAGGAGTTGCAAATCGAAGTATACACTAATGCTCTCCCAGCTTCTATTTCCATGTTTGTGAAGAGGGATGCCAAAGCAACCTTAGCTGAGAATTTTGAAGAATCCAAAATGATAGAGTTCCAAATGAAGGTATGTAAAGAAGGATAGGTCTCATTAGTTAAGAAGGAAGTTCAAGCTCCTCCCAAGAGAGGAATCATGTTGACTAGAACCCCAGGGAAACAAACAGAACAAGGTCCCGAAAAGGGAAGTGGAGACATAGAATATCTACAATGCATGGTCAATAAGTTTTCAAATGAAATCATAGACATGAAAAGAAGTGAAGAGGAAGGAAACCAGGGCCAAAGGCCCTATAAACCTCTTTTTAAAAGAAATCCATCATTCAAAGCGATCGAACCTCCCTCAACCAACTTAAACATTGATATGGGAAATGTAGCATCTAAATATTTTTGTACTTATCACCAAGAGAAACACTCTGAAAGAGACTCCCACAATGGTTACATGCCATAAATTTGATGGCCAACCGGTTTCTAGATGAGTTTTCCCTAACCGAACAATCAAGCGGCTCAGTTATGAATATTGTTGATCAGGAAGAATTTGATCCACCAGAAGAAACAACCATGTTGATATGGGACCCTGACATGTCAATTACTTCTAAAGACCTATTTGAGGTTCAAGAACTACCCGCAGAGGTCTTGGTTGTGCAAACACGAAGTAGGGGTCAACCTGTCTCAAATGATCTTACTACTGCCCAAACTTCGGAAGGAAAACCAGCTCCCAATCACCCAAAAGGACCTTTTGTTCCCCGAAGAAATCCTATAAACATCCATACATGAGAATAACCCAAGCTAGACTATAACATAGTAGAAGACTTGAAAAAGTTGAATGCAAATATATCGGTCATGGACATGTGTAGAATCCCTCAGCAAAAGGAATTTCTGTTACAAGCTTTGAAATCAATAGAATATCCTAAAACAAGCACTAACCAAGGAGGAAATCTAACTCCCACAAATCTGAGAAATAAACCAATTGTGAATGCTTGCTCTGAAGATAATAAGGGAAAACCTTTTGTCCCACTGTTCCTTTTGACATTTGAAGTATTCAACAAAAACCTCCATAATTGTTTGGTTGACTTAGGAGAATCCTCTAATGTTATGCCATTGTCTATCTTCAAATAATTAAACACAGACCCTCTCAAAAGCAATAAACATGTAATAAAACAGACATAACCTAGGTGAAGGTTATGGGAGAACTCAAATATGTAATGATCATAATAGAGACACACCCTAAATTTTTGCAAGTAATTGACATCATTGTAGTAGATATCCAATAATCTTATGGATTGTTATTGAGTCGAGATTGGTCTTAGAAGTTAAACAGATACTTTAGTACAGACTGGGCTCACCTTTGGCTTCCATTAAAAGGACACCCAAATATGATCAGGATTGATAGGGAAAGATATCTGAAACATATGGTCATCGACTTAGAAACCCTTAACGAACCCTCATCGACAAATTTCCCCATACTAGGAAATTATTCCTGTGACTCCTATTTCGGGAATTTCTCCCCCCTCTCATCTGATGTCCCTCTTAATCAAAACTCTGAAATAATTTTTCAAGAAAAGTTGTCGACGACGACAGAGGAAACCCTCTTCTGTCAGGGACCTGTGTTAGAAATCACAGAACAAATAGGAGGAAATGAGAAAAGTGGCAGGAAAAGGGAAACTGATAATTTTTTCTCACCAATTTGGACCTTATACTTTGATGGATCTAAATCACAAGAAGGGTTAGGGGCAGGGTGCATCCTCATTGATCCAAAAGGTAAATGACATTTCTTATCCTATAGACTAGAATTTGAATGCACAAACAAAACCACCGAGTATGAAGCTCTAGTGCAAGGGATAAATAAATCCATAGAATTAAACGTTAAAGAATTGAAGGTTTTCAGAGATTCTAAAATCATCGTTAGAAAAGTAAGGAAAAATATACATTGCAACTCTTCCCACCTAAGGAATTACCAATAGGAAGTGCATAGAGTAACAAAACATTTTGAAGCCTTCAACATTACAGCGATCTCAAGAACAAAGAACACTCTTGCTAATTCTCTGGCCACTGTTGCCTCAAGGCTATCACCTTTAGAAGACTATGAAGCCTCCTGATTTACTGTGGAGCTACTCTAAAAACCATCGGTACCCAACAATATTTATAATTGGAAGGTCTTTGAAGGAGATGAAAAGATCATAAAATGTTTGACCTATCAGGAGAATTTTAAAGACCTGGCCATTGACGATGAAATATTTCAGGAGCAATTAGCAGAGACCGATCCTCGTACAGATCAACCAACCAAAAAAAAAATGTCTCATATGATACCAAACGGGGTAGCCAATTTAGAAAATATTTTTGACTTAAGGGAAATATTCAAAGGGTCAACGCACACGAAGATGGGGAGTTCCTATCCCATGCACGAAACTATAAATCTAGGAACCCCAGAAAACCCCAAGAATATAAATCTCAGCAAGACAGTATATAAAGAGGAAAGGAAGGCCTATCTCAAACTTTTCAAGAAATATCAATATGTATTTTCATGGTCCTACCAAAATATGAAAACGTATGATACTCGTATCATTCAACACACTATCTCGTTAAATCCTGAACTGAAACCCTTTCAACAGAAGCTCTAGAAGTACCACACATCCTTGGAGCCTCTCATGTGTCAGAATTTAAAAAAATTACTAGATGTTAATATTATCTTTCAAGTTAGATAGTATGCATGGGTAGAAAATTTGGTTCCTGTGAGGAAAAAGTATGGGGAGATTTGCCTATGTGTAGATTTTAGAAACCTCAACAGAGCTTCAAAAAAGGACAACTACCCAGTCCCACCAATGGAGCAACTCTTGTAGACCGTTTCTGGCTGTGATATTTTCTCCCTACTGGACGGTTTTTTAGGTTACAACCAAGTTCTAGTTTCAGAGGAAGACCATTTGAAAACTACCTTCCGAACCAAGTGGGGAACCTTCATCTATAAACGCATGCCCTTTGGGTTAATTAATGTAGGGGAAACCTTCCAAAGAGCCATGGACGTGGATTTTCGAGGATTAATCAACAAATGCATAGTAATTTATTTGGACGATGTGACTATGTATTCAAAGAATAAAGAAGATTAAATCCAACACTTAACCTAGATTTTCGAAAGGTGTAGGAGATACAGTATATCTTTAAACCCTAAGAAAACTATCTTTGGTGTTGAGGAGGGGAAGATATTAGGCCATATTATATCTCAAGAAGGAATTCACATAGACCCAGAACGAGTTAAGGCTATAGCTCAGATTCCATTACCCCACAACAAAAAGGCTATGCAATCCTTCTTTGGGAAAATCAATTTTGTGAGAAAATTCACCCTCGATTTCCCTGAGACTATCAAACCCTTACAAAAAATGATCCACAAATATTTTGAATTTAAGTGGGATGATGAATGAAAGAGTGATTTCAGCAACATTAAGATTGCAATATCTCAGGCTCCAATGTTACGAAGTCCCGACTTTAGCAAATATTTCTTCCTCTACACTTTTTCCTTCGACCAATCGCTAGTGGCAGGATTGAATCAGAAAGATGATTACAACAATGAGGCCCCGGTCTTATTTATGCGCACTAATCTCCAAGGTGTCGAATTAAATTACCCTGCTATAGACAAGTAGGATTATGTGGTTTACAAGGTAGTAAAACACTTCAGATATTACATCCTGAAGAATCATACAAAAGTCATAGTCCTCACCTTGCAGTCTGATCCCTATTCACTCAACAAAATATGGGGGGAAGAAGAGGAAACTGGATGGAAGTAGTCCAAGAATTTTATCTAGATATAAAACCTACTAAATTGGTTAAGGGACAAGGGTTATGAAAACTGGCAGTTGAAGCCCAGGACCAAGTAAATGAAGACCCTAGATGGGAGAATGAATTGGCCTTATGGTATGGTGAAGCTTCATATGTCTCCCCAAGGCAAGAGTCTTGGTACGAGAAAATGACTTATTTCCTGCATCATGGGACTTGTCTAGAAAACCTAAACCTTAGGGAAAGGAGAACCCTTAGGTTAAAATCAACACAATATCGCCTCATAAATTTGGTACTCTTTTGTGTTAAGTATGATGGGGTACTTTTAAGATGTCTTGAACACGAAGATGAATACAAGGTTCTGAAGGAGCTCCACGATGGTCCCGTAGGTGGAAATTTCGCGGGAAACACCATATCTCACAAAATACTGAGAGTTGGCTATTATTGACATACTCTGTTCAGGGGCGTCCACACGTATGCTAGAAAATTTAAAACTTGTCAAATAAGCACGAGGAGGGAAAAGAGAGCAGTTGTTCCACTCCAACCTGTGGTTGTCTCGAGGCCATTAGAGAAATGGGGGTTAGATATCATTGGAGAAATTACACCAATTTCTTCAAAACAACATAGATACATATTGACCGCCACAAACTATTTCATGAAATGGTATGAGGCCATCCCTCTTACTCATGTAAACGAAAAGGTGGTGATCCAATTCATAGAGAAACAACTGATCACAAGGTTCGATATGCCTTCTGTCCTAGTTTTTTATAATGAAAATTAATTTTCTTCCACCTTATTAACAGATTTTTCTCTAGACAAAGGAATCATAATCAGATACTTTGCAAACTATTATCCATAGGGGAACATAGTGGCAGAATCAATCAATAAGAACCTAGTGATGATATTAAAGAAAACAATTGCAGACAACCAGAGGAATTAGCACAGATCACTCAATAGAGCCTTATGGGTTGATAGAGTAACACTCAAGGAAGCTATAGGAAATTCTCCATACTTTCTGGTATACAAACATGAAGCCATTCTCCCGAACGGGTTATATATTCCATCCCTTCAACTTGCTCAGGATTCTAGAGGAAAAACCTCATCAATTATACAACAAAGAATTGATACCCTCCTCATATTGGAAGAAGAAAGGGAGAAATAAAAATCAAATCATATCTCATCAGAAAATATTTAAAAGGTGGTTTGATAAGCATAAGGCCAAAGAAAATAATTTTGAAGTAGGATACGTAGTCCTAAAATGGGATAGAGCAAATGAACCGAAGGGAAAACATTCTAAGTTTCAAAATCTATGGCTCAGACCTTTTCAGGTAGCCAATAAAATTGGGTAGGCACGTATCAGTTGCAGAATCTGAGGGGGGAAACTGACGCCCTCCCGGTGAATGGCCAAGCCCTAAAACAATATTTTCATTAAAAAAAAATGTGTGTGTGTGTGTGTTTTATGATGTTTTGTTTTTAGGAAGGCTAATTGCAGAGTGATTTTTTTTTCATTTTCTTTCTATAGTACTTATGCGCTTTTGAAGATTGTGTTTATCAAAACATTGGCTGACCTCAATTCATGTGATATGATGAACTCTGTTCCTAAATCATAGCTTACATACAACAAAAGAAGCATTGGGAGACATGTGGTTGTTTTAAATAGTTTTCTATCTAACCTATAGATGAATAACCTTGAAAAATGATGAAGTGTCTGCATGGTGGTCTAGTAAAACCTTAAGGGAAAGATGGTAATATGGAAAGGACTACATGTACCTCGAAGATAGAGCTAGAAAAAATTCACCTTAACCATCTCATTTTTCAAATAACAGGCATCCTCCTCTCCCAATCGCTCAGGGCATTCTGCCGAAATAAAATAAACTATATCAAATGAGTGTACAGTAGGAGAGGGTATGCAGATAAATCTGTCGGGGCTATGGACTCTCGCTAGCAGCGGAGCAAGGTCTGTGACATTGGGGTGACTCCGTCGGGGCTATGGATGCTCGCTGGCAACAGAGCAACACCATAGCAAGTGAATAAGGATAACTAAATGGCCTGGAACTAGTGAATTCTTTAATCAAATCTTGTCAAAGGGGGCATTAGTCATGGTTACAGGAAATGAAGGTGGAATAAAGGTTGAAAACCCCATAGGAATACCTGGATGCATTGACTAGGGAATTTCAAATGTAAGGATAAAAAAGGCTCTGATAAAGACCAGTTAAGTTCTTAACCATATTTTGCATCAACTAAGCCCGATGTAGGAACAAATATTCTACTTTTTCCCAATAAGTCGCCATTTGTTGAGCACTCAACACACCCTAAAAAATCCTTTATCAAATTCTATTTTTTGGGTACCACTTGATATTATGCACTGTATTATTCATTTTCATTTTTGAGAAATGTGTTTTGTCTTTGATTATCTTTCATGACTCTCATCACCTATTTAGTTTTGCTTGAACTTATGAAAATACATGATTAAAAGACCTTAACACCTACACCGATCAATCTTACCATACAATGATGTTGCGGAAACAACGTTCATAGCACATCCTCGATCCCCAATCCACCCACTGAGAGAGCGACACAATGGGACGTTTTAGCATTAGATACTATCATATTTTGAGCATTTAAGGAGCTAATTAATACCCTATCTTGCATTAGTTTCTACCTCGTATTCTAATTAAAAGAACCATTTAAAATCACCGATAGACCACATCACCACCCGTGCCTCTGCTGTCAACCCATGATGAATTTAAGTTATGGATATTCAATGACATATTTATTGAAAAATCACTCATAACCTGAATTGAATGGTTGATGCGACACAATAATATCTTTCTATTTAAAATCCCTTAAGTTGTTGTGGACGAAGTCATTCTACGCGTAAGGAAATTCCAAAGCATCCAAAGGAGAAAGACGAGTAATTTGAAGGTTGAAAAAACCTCGTGAGTATCAAGATAACCATATTTTAGCAAGCTTCTCAGGTATGTATCCAAGTTTGTAAATTCATTGGCTACAATTTATATTTGTTTATCCAGTTTTTTGACACAGTCACTGAAATCATGTTTGAGTTGCAAGAACGATGCCACTGATAAATCCATCCACCAGAATCTCACTGAGAGCACCAAAGCTAAAAGAAACAGAAACAAGTGAAGGCAGGGGTCGCAAGGAAGTTGGAGTAGATCCCTAGGCCAGAGCCTGTCATCAAGACAACCACAAAGAAGGTTTTCATCTAGTCTTCAACCTTTGGAAATACAGAGGCAAGCACTGGCTCCAATATGGTGCCCCCACATTGGGGATAACTCTTTAACAAGATCAGTCAGGAGTAGTACGTAGAATATGTCCCACACAATGATCCAAACGTAAGGGTGCTCAATGACTAGGTATTCATGAACATCCTACGATCGTACCTACATATGGTGGCAAGTAAAACCCCCATCTTTCCCTGCATAGAAGTCTCAAAGTGTCTCATCGACCACACAAAAGCACATAAGTGTTTAATCAATGATGACAATGGTGGGTGTGTCAGAGTCTTCCTCCCAGTTGAAGTTCATAAGTATTACAAACTTAGAGACCAAGAGGAGTGGATAAACACATACTTCATCGTGAAGTTCTACGAATGCCACGACACTAGCCCGGTGATGGCCTCATGGTGAAGGTAGGAAAAGAAATTTACCAACCGGAGCACTGGTTGGTATGGGACAACTAACTTAAGGGATCCATACATCTATCTGATGTCTCTCATTTTCCGATTGTATGGAGAGAAATATTTCTCCAGGCTTTCATAGGCATGGATTCCTTTGGCATACACAGTTGCGATCGGTGGTTCCAGCTTCAACTAGGGAGAAATAATCTCCAAGCAACTGAGCATCTCTGGGCAATAGTCCTAGGTGACGAAGGAAGGGGAAGCACCAATGTTTTACATGGATTCATACTTTCTCGATTTCATGTGTGCCAAAAACGTCTTCGCTGGCATGAATCTGAGCTGGCATGTTGCAAAACTCCCGATCCACGTCTATTTCAGTGTGTTATGGAAAAACAGGTATAAGAAATATTACTCCCTCATCAGTGATGAATTCATCACCCAAATTTACTTTATTATTTTTAATAAGGAATGCCCAAGGCTATCAGCGGAAGCCAAAATTATGATATGCAAGGTATGCCATTGGTATTTAGACAAGCGTTCCACCTACATCAGGGTGTTCGGGCCCACCGGAGTGCCACATCTCCTACCATATCATGTCCCAAACCCACTCGTCGTGGGAGAAATATATTATCAAACCATTTTGCAGAGCTATAATGCCACCCTAGTCAAGGACAAGAAACAGGCCTTCATACCCTATGGTTTCCATGTAGGGTTATCCCTGGTAAAGGACACCGCTCAATCCAAACAAGAAGGGTTGAGCCAAATTGAATTCAGATTCCTGATGGGTAGATTCTGAAATCACGATCCAAAGGGCCTGATATTGAAACATGCTTTGGAGGTTTCATCCTACTGGTTGTATGCTCACGACAAGTTAGAAGATGAAGTCTTCAAAGAGAACGCCTGGGACTGGGATGAGGTGGTACAAAATATGGTTGACCCGAAAATGACCATATTTAAGGCCATGAGTCTAGATGAACAGGTGGAAACTATCAAGCAATCGGCTCAAGAGGCCCTCAGAGCCAGGGAAGAAATCAGAGTGACAGAAGAAACGAAGTTTTCCCTAGTGACTCTGGTACAAAACAAAGGATTTTATTTGACACCAGAGGGACCGTCAAGGGGATTGCTCCTAATTGAAAAGGCACAGAGAGTAATTGATCAACTGGAAAATGATTTGGACCTTGTAGAGATGACCAGGGTCCCTGTCGAAAACCCAGTCGAAATCCGGATAGGTCCAAGTGGTCCAGTGCCAATACAAATTGAAGACATCACTGGGTTAGATAGCCCTGAATTTTCAGCACCTAGGCCAAATCACTAGGGGATGTTTCAGCTCAGCCAGAGATAGTGAGGAACTCAAGGAGTGCAAGTGTGCCAAACTCCCTCCACGACTTAATAACAATCTATGATGATGAGGAGAGTTCAAAGCTTTCATTGGTGACTCCAATGCAGATCACTGAGGAAAATGAACCTGAGAAGGCATCTTCCCCAGCTCCCGATGCTCAAATTCAAATTCTTCCAAAGAATGACTACAAGGTCTAAAGTGTCTTAGACACTGAGTTTATCGATGTACTAGGGACTCAAGTAGATAGCCCGAAGGATGAGCTAAGGTTGGGCAAACAAGAAGAAGTTCCACAGTGGGAAATCGACATCTCAACAGTCGATTATCAAGTGTCGAGCATACCCTTGATGATTCAATTTCAATCAGTACTTTACCTCCTGATGAGAAACAAATAGAGTCTGAATCATCAGAACATACGAAATAAGTTCGAGAACCTAGCCTTGAACAGATATACACCATCGAGAGACTGGGAAACATGCTTACCTAGGGATATTAGCAAATCCCTAAACCCGTGGATGAGGTTGC
This sequence comes from Picea sitchensis, assembly GCA_010110895.2. Taxonomy (NCBI): domain Eukaryota; kingdom Viridiplantae; phylum Streptophyta; class Pinopsida; order Pinales; family Pinaceae; genus Picea; species Picea sitchensis. The sequence goes on along the minus strand of SNQJ01S0069231.1, from coordinate 15,901 downwards.
TGACATACAAGCCATCTCCTATGATTGGAAGAGGAAATCCATCATGAAGAGAACCACCAAGAAGAGGAGGCTTCCTCTGGATCACTCCATCCTCATCACCACAGAGGAGAAATTGATAAGCACAGAACATGCCAAGACATCCAAACTTATCGATGCATGGATGGCAATCATAGATGCCACCTTGGATAGAGTTAAGAAGGATGAAAAGGAGTTGTTTGTTGTGCTGAAGAAGTTGGAACATCTACACCATTTGATGAAATATTATTAGGATTCCACATAGGCCACAGTGTTATTGAGAAGCGAATTCCAGGATTCTTACAGTAAATTCACCAATGAGCAACACCTTTTCACTACAGAGATAGTTGATTTCCAAGAAGACACCCTCATGGAATTGGCGACATGAAAATATATGGAAATATGGTATGAGAAATCACACCAAGATGTGGAAAGGATCGAGTACATCATCACATTTCAGCAGGGTCGAGACTCTGAAGAGCAAGACATTCAAGTACTCAAGGATAGTAGCATCGATCGCATAAAGAAATAGATCGAATACTGGGTGAGAATGGACCAAGAACCTCATTAGGAAATCCAAGAGAAGTGGGTCAAGTGAGAAAAGGGCTGGACCAAGATCAACTGGGCGATGAGAGACATCGACCTTCCAGAATTCGGCACACCCGATGACTTTGTCGACTTGCACGACAAACTCAAATTACATGTCGAACAAGACTCATCATGGGATGCGGAGATAACAAAGGTGGTGAACATGGCACCAGGACAAGTACAACAGTTCATGGAGCACCAGATAAAGGCTTGGACAATTCTACAGTAGTTAAGTTCTAGAATATTCAAATATCAGGCACAAGCAGTGGAGATAAAGGAGATCCTTTCGGCCCTAATGGACCAACACAGGTTCTCGTACGCCAACACATGCGGGGAACTCTTCATCAAATGGTCGGAGTATGAGAAGAGTCATCCACTCAAGTGATATCATTTGATGACTCTTATAAGATTGAGATATGAAAGCGCCATGTGGTGAGTTTTTGTTTTACTTAGATGCACTTTTTATAGTTATTTTTAGTTAATAATATGTTATAAATAAGAGGATCGACCTATTAGAACAAGGTCGATGGTTTTTTCAAAGACTCTCATTTTTGGATTTGTAAAGAACTATTTTGGAGCTACATTAATTGAGAAGTCTTGGTTAGGACCAGAGACAAGTTTGTGTTTTTCATCAAAAGCGTGTGTGATTGGATCTGAAGAAGAATTATTTTTTATTTTATCTCAGGAATGGATGTTGTAACGAGTAAGAGTCTTTGAATCTATTGATAAGTTATATGATTCAATATTTTGATAGTTATTATCTTTAATGATGAAAAGTAAATCATTGTGTTAATGTGTGATTGATGATTAGAGCTAAGGAAACTACTTTTCTTGCCATCGTTTATTGCTTGTATGTCTTTCTAATAATCGTATCTCAGTCAACAATTGGAACACTAGCAGGTTAATGTATTAGTACTAGGCATGTTGCAGGTGTAAGAATCATTGTCTGCATGCTTGAGTATGATGGTTATCTTGAGCTCATCCTTCTTCAATAGTTAAGTCATTTTCCCCTTTGTTACCCAGCTGGTTTATGCTAGCATTTATCTTGTATCGATTCCACCTATAAGAGAAAATACAAAAAAATAACATTCAAACTGAAGGAGGAGATTTCACAAGAAGACATCTTGTCAATCACTATGTAAATCCCATCAATCATTTGGCTGGATCGCAAGATCTGGAGAACCATTCCACCATTAAATGCTGCAGAGTATAATTGGGCCTTGGTGGCAGGTTTGGTTCCTACTGTTGAGTTAAATGGATTTAGGACCCCTCAACACTGTGATTCTACTATTATATGTTTATGATTTGTTCCCGATAGGTGCAGAGCCTCTCATTATTTAGAGTAAGAAGGAGCTAGCCTCAGAATTTGATATAAAGAATCTTGGTCTCATGCACTATTACTTGGGACTAGAAGTATGGCAGAAGCATGGTGAAGTCTTCCTTGGACAAGGGAAGTATGTTGTAAAGATCCTTCAGATGTTTGGGATGATGGATTGTAAATCCATGACAACTCCCATGGTGACAGATTTGAGGAATTTGAGAGACTTTGATTCTGATTCAGTAGACTCGTCTTGGTACTGACAATTGATTGTCTCCTTGATTTATTTGGTGAATATTAGGCCGAACATTTTTTTTCTATGAACAATTTGATCTAGTTCTAGGTGGAACCTAGAGAAGAGAATTGGATAGTTGCAAAGCATATTCTGATATATCTTCGTGGGATGATTACTTATGGTTTGAGATATGCCTCAAACAGTGATGTAAACCTGCATGGATTTACCGATTCAGATTGGGTAGGGAGTGGAGATGATAGAAAGAGTACTTATGGACTATGTTTAAATATGGGATCTTCTATGATATCACAAGATAGCAGAAAATAGAAGTATATTACAATCAACACCGTGGAAGTAGAGTATATTGCAGCTTGTGATGCTTGTACGGAAGTAGTGTGGCTCCATAAGGTGGTTTCTGGATTGTTTGATCAGGTGTTGGATTTGGCTGTGATATATTGTGATAACCAGAGTTGTGTGAAGCTCTCAAAGAACCCGATGTTCCATGATAGGTCAAAGCACATTGAGATCAAGTATTATTTTTTGCGTGATAAAGTCCATAAGGGAGAAGTGGTTCTCCACTATATCTCCACTGATGAGGAGACTGTAGATATTTTGGTGAAGCCTTTTTCCAACATAAAGTTTGCATACTTGAGGGAAAAGATGGGGTTCATGGACATTTCTCCCTTGGTTGAAAGGGAGAATATGACTTCCTCGGTTGGGAGGGAGCAGTGATATGTGGCATCATGGACTGTGAGTGAGTTGTGGATGTGTATCAAGCTAGTACATCATAGAGGTTTTCATACAACTTAGAGATGATGCTTGCATCATGCTAGTTATGATCACGCTAGTACAACTCAGATATGGTACAGATGGTTGGAGTTGTTGATACAGTGGCTTGAGGAGCATCGTGCGAGTACAAATTAGAGATGACATACAACTTAGATATGATGTATTGACATCATGTTAGTTATGTCATGCTAGTATGGCTTAGAGACGATGTTGGTGAGCTGCATCATGCTAGATATGATCATGTGAGTACAACTTAGATATGGCATAAAACTTAGATATGATGCAGTGGCCATGCATCATGCTAGATATGTCATGCTAGTACGACTTAGAGATGATCATAAAGCTTAGAGATGATGCAGGAGGGATCATGTCATGCTATATATGATCATGTGAGTACAACTTAGAGGTGGCATACAACTTAGATATGATGCATTGGCATCATGTTAGATATGTCATGCTAGTACGGTTTAGAGATGATCATACAACTTAGAGATGACATAGTGAGGCACTGATCTATATCATGCAAGTACAACTTAGAGGTGACACACAACTTAGATATGATGCATTGGAATCATGCTAGTTATGTCATGCTAATACACCTTAGAGATGATGTAGATAATACTATGGATCACGCTAGTAAAAATTAGATATGATGCATTCACATCATGCTAGTGCGACTTAGAGGTGATGCAGCTGATGACATTGTTAATGTAGGATGATATCAGATGATATGATTTTATTGTTGTGGATAATGTATGTCTTTGGAAAGTATCTGTATGCTACTATGGTGGATGTGATCCACTCGTAGTGACTGTATGTCACTGGTTAGTAGTTGTGTGCTACTAGGAGTGGTTGTGTACCACTGGATAGTAGTTGTATACTACTATGGATAGACACAATTGTGTTCTATTGGATGTCATTGTTTTGATTTCCATGGAGACTATCTATATGAATAGTGATGATGGTGCTCGTGATTTGATTATGAGATAACATGTGTGGCTATGATGATGCTACCAGTTGAATGGTCTGTTTGTGCTCAAGAACATTACCTTTAATAACTCCCTAGATAAGAGGGAGTGTTTATATTATGGTAGTTTCTGGAGGTATTAACCTCTACGTGTAACCTTTGACGAGACTAGAATATTTCGGGAAGAAAGAGAAACCCTAAAACGTTGGATAATAGCCCTATAAGACAAGTCAACTCAAGAGAATAATTAATATTAAGTTATTAGCCTATAGGAAGAGAATTCAGCCTAGTTAGGTGACTTGGAGAAGTATAAATAGAGAGCGCTAGAGCTCATGTGTACTCACTCACTCTCACAACCTCATAAGGAGTAGTGGTGTGCATGATGATCCAGATTATTTTCAGCACAAAATGAGAGCGGAGATATAATAAATAAATGTATAGAGATATATTATATATCCAATAATATGATAGAAATATATTATATTTGCAACCATAAACACAGATATACAATAATACACAATTTCTATTAATGAGCGAAATGTACAAAAATGTAAAAATACAGAATGAAAGACTCATTGGAATGGTGGCAACTTATCTCTGAGAAGATGTGACGACTACTCACATTCACAAGAATATGGATTAAAATGAGGCTCTAATGGCATTTTTAATATAAATAAATTCCAAAACCCTAACCCCGAAAGATGAAAATCCGCCATTTTTGTCAACCTCGTTTTGGGTAGTTTGGTGTATCAACTTCCCGGGGGCGTAACTTTGGCATATGATATATGTTTGGGGTGCATGATAGATCATTGGAAAGGTATCATTGAGAATATAAATTTTGGGGGATCAATCAAATCCCTTGGCTATTATTGAGGTTCTTTATCCCCAAAAAACTTCATTTATGCCCTCAAAATGGCCCCAAAAGTTAAAAACTACTAAAAATAGTAAATTGCCAAAATTGCCAGAAAATTGTTTTGAGCCAGTTGGAAAAGGTGGGTGGCCACCAATATCCACTTGGATCAATCCTCCCTCCTTAGGAATAAATGGTCTCCATTGCATTGAATGCTCAGGCGAGAGGGAAAAGCGTTTGTTGAATCTGCATCTTGATGAGTGGCTTGCCTTACTGAAGAAGTTGCATTTCTTAGCTTGTTGAAGGATGTCACGAACCTATGGCTAGAAGGGTTTGACCTTTTTAACTATTCTGGCTACATTAGATGATTTTTTGCAAAAGGAATCCTTGCAATTTGCTTCAATCTTGTCGACCTGCTTCTACTTGATAGAAAGTACTTGGGATGAAGCTGCAGTGATTGCAGTGTTCTTATGTTCACCTTTTGAATAGACGGTGAAGAAGTTGAATTTTGTAGTATGAGATACTACCTTGCGACACTGTTTAGGTGGGACACTAGTTGGAACTACCTCTGATATCCTATAGAGATGAACTCCCGAAGAATAAATGACACTACAGGGTCGAGACTCATAAATAGCATGGAGCTTCCACATATATGGTGATCCGTAGGATCTTTTAATGACTATGGTTGAGTTTTAATTTTGCATGTGTTAATTAACCATTTGAGAAACTTAATGAAAGAATGAGGAAAAGAGAGGAATTATGACAGCCATATACACATATGTAGATCTGAAATGAAATAATAGACAACAAACCATAACACGAGAATTGATAACGGAGTTCGACACAACTTTGCCTACGTCTCCGGGCCTTTGTCTCTGTGGGGGAGGCTTCTTTATTTATATTAAAAATATAAAAAGTACATCACAATAGTGCCAATTGGCTACAAGACTGATCTGGTCATGTTCTTCCAAATCTCTAGAACCCTGCAAAGAAAATGGCACGTAAAACGGACGTCCGGAGCTCCCAGAAATGGCCCGCAAGCATCTGCTCCTCAATATCTTCCCTGCATAAAAATGGCTTTGGCTTGGCTTCCCTTCAGCATAACTCTTCTCTTACTGTCCTTCATGGCCTCAAACAAGCCTGGTTTATATAGGTCTGAAGTTGGTTATCCATCCCCAACTTCCTTCCAAAATTTGGGCTCCAAAAATGCCCAATATCTCCCAATAATGGAGAAAATCTATTAAAATCAGGCACAATATCAATAAAAAACCCAAACTATAGTAAAAAAACCCATTTTTGTTTAAAAATAGGGTGCAACCCCTTTGGCGTGCGCTCCTAGTCATATGGGAGGCGGCCATGTGGCCGGGCGCTCCATTGGCTCTGCGCTGGCCCCCTGTCACTGGCTCCTGGTCATCGGCGTGGGCATAGGACCGGATCTCGAGCTAGCAACCATAACCATGCCCTATTTGGAGTATGGTCCTGGGTCACATGGGACCCGCCCATGGACCAAGGGATGGTCCCTATCCATTTACTCCCATTTCGGTAAGCCCCCTCCGTCCGAGCTCTGTGGTCGTGTGGTAAAGTATGTTGAACCGTGGGCTGGGGCTAAGCCCCAACCTTTTCCCTTACCGAATAAAGCTTTGGTCAAACATAAATAATTTATTTACCGTATAGATTGTAAGCACCAATAGTGGCCCGAGTGATTAGCCCGGTCCTGCCAGTCCGTAGCATAGAATAGGTCGGGGGTTCGACCCCGGTGGAAACCATAATATTTTGCATAAACCACGAACCAACCACGGGGTGCCACGTGGCAGCCCATGATTGGGCCACGTGGCATCTCAACAACCAATAGAAGAATGACAAGTTTCGAATCCTGGATGCCCCATGTGTCTGCCACGTACCCTGCCACGATACTTTCCCAGTCACTTGCTAACGTCATCCCGTGCCACGTGTCACCCTTATAGTTGTGACACGTGTCACCCATAGATTGGTCCAGTTGTCTGTCGTACACCACATCACCTACCATGTGTCACCTACAGGAGATGCCACATCATATGTACGGTCATACGGCCTGTACAGTCAGCATGCCACGTGGCATTGTACGGACTGTACGGACTATACAGTCATCCCCTTTTTTTGCCTGTTTGGGTTTTTGGACAGAACACGATATCTTTCGCATACGGAGCCCGTTTGATGAAGTAAATATATGGACAGAATCAAGAAGACGAGACAGATGCAATGGAATTGGTTTCATTGGATTCCGAGCACTTTCATTTTTGAGCCTTTTTGATCCCTGTCAAGCTTCTGGATCCAATTATGGATCACACCTCCCCACTAAAAGACCTTTTGGTCCCCAAAAGGTTACTGACTAGTTAACAAGATTGGGATAGGCAACCTGGCTTGTCCTCTGTCTCTGNTGACAACATCAAAAAGATGACTGCAAATGAGCTGATATACTTGAAATATCTGCATGACATGAGCTTATCTTGAAGCAACTTATGATTGATGTTCCATTCAACAATCATTTCTTGTTCTTGCTTAGGATCAATTACTTCATTTGAAACAATTATTGGTTTGTTTCTTTCTTGCACTGCCTTCTTTAATTGCTCCATTGTTTGAAGTGTTTTATTTGCTTTAACATGATGAGCATGAACCACATAATATTGACCTGCTTTAGTGAATTGATATTCATTCTTTTTCCTGTAGAAGATTTCCTTACGATCATATAAGTATGGACTACCTAAGACCATTCCACATTCTCTTAACGACACTACATCACATGTTACTTTGTCCACATACTTAGATGA
>SNQJ01S0069230.1:41145-66232 GCA_010110895.2 Picea sitchensis | reverse complement strand
GACTGCAAACAAGGGAGTAAGAGGAATTTTTGGTTTTCCTCTATCCTATGTAGTTTCTTCTTCAAGCGGGTTCTAGGTATTGGAAAAAAGAGTCGATATTCTTCTGAGAGGACCTCACAATGCAACCATGGCATGGTGGACTACGGTAATGAGGTGGACAGAGGGAGGTAGGGTGTCGACACCCTACAACGAGGATTTCTTCTACTAGTGGAAGTGACAGTTCATTTCCCTATATGACTATCCCTGTGCAAGGATCGACTTCCGAGGAGATATAGACATGCCACTCCAACCAAGGACCGCCTACGGTGACATAGGTATGTCAAATGTTTTTAAATATTTCATTTTTTTGTATTTTTGTATAATAGAACAAAAAATTTTGTATGGTGCTTAAGTACTAACTAGACACTTGTGTAACGCAGATGTGGGTCTGTGACAACCAGAAGGGTTTCCTTGACATTGAAGGAGGAACCAGGGAGATGAGATGATGAGAGGAGAAGCTGAGAGAGTCCTACAAAACATGCAGGTAAACCTGTTTTGTTTGACTCATAGGATCCCCATGGTTCAGGTAGAGGATCTGCCTGAAGCCATGCAACGACAGGTGGTTGGTGTACTCGGATCTTGGGTATGACTCTTTCGGCGTCTCGCAAATGACATAGTTTGTTACCATGCCACACATCCGGTGCCATAGGCATAGATGTCATGGATATTGTAGTACCGACTGTATATGTGTATTTAGGGTATTAACCCCAATTTTGTACTATTAACACCATGTTTTTTGAGAAATATATATAAAAAGGGATCTTCGGCTTTACTTATATTTTAAAATTTGTACATTGATGAGATGGTTTTATTTGATTTAATTATGTGACAAATGCCAATATAAAACAAAATTATCATAATCATCAGATACATGATTAGAACTCCTAGGAATGTGGTAATATGTAATAAAATCAAACAACTTTTCTAAAATACGTACCTGTAGGAATCGTCGGAGTAAAGTAGGATCACGCACGTGGTAACTATCATTCAACTGACATACTACTAACTGGGAATCTAGTTGAACTTCTAAAGAGAGAATACCATGTGAGATATCATCGCACAAAATTTCTATAAAGACGCTATATTCAGCCACATTGTTCATAGATGGCCCTAGGCATATGCCTCCTGAAGACAGCAGTAGACCCTCGGGTGAGTAAACCACCCAAGTGGTGGAATCCAAGTTCTGTGTATGACGAATGGCTCCATCTGTGAATCCTAGGTAGATCGAAGACTTTGTTGACATCTTCCAACCAAGGGAAAACTCGATAAGCAAGATGAAGACGAAAAGAAAGGGAAAATATATATACACTAAATTACATTAGTATACAAAGCGTTCCACCCAATCTTGGAGCTCAGGCATAATATATTTTCAAGTAGATCCCATTCTTGGGCTCGACCAACATATTCCCTTCATAATCTTCTAACTCATAGGCTCCTTTTTCTAGAACACGTCGCACAATATAAGGACCATGCCACATGGGTTTAAACTTGCCTGCCCCTAGTGGTTCTTTGGATTGATCATACAAGAGGACCAATTCAACCTTAGCGTACAACTGAGGATAGACAGACTTATCGTATTGGACCTTGACACATCTTTTGTTCACCTTGATAGCCATGGAGGCTGCTCATCAAGAATCTCTAGGTGTACAAGGCATCACTTGAGATCAAAAGTGTCAGGTAGGAGCGCGACTGCCAACTTAAGAGAAGTTATTTCACATTCAATAGGTAAAATCGACTCCACACCATTTACTAACTGGAAAGGGGAAAAATCGGTGGCAGTCTTGACCGAGGTTCGGTATGCCCAGAGTGCGGGATATAGCATGATGTGCCAGTTGGACTTACTCCAACTGACAATCTTTTGAAAAATGGTCTTGAGAGACTTGTTGATGGCCTCTACTTGTCCATTTGTCTGGGGGTAATAAGGAGAATAATGACCATGTATAAACCCCATCTTAGATGCTAGCTCTTCCATCATTTCGTTCTGAAAGTGATTGCCATGATTAGTGACAATATCACTCGGGATGCCGAACCGAGAGATAACTTGATTGAATATGAAGAAGGCGACAATCTTCCCATCAAATTTAACTGTAGGCATGGCCTCAAACCACTTAGTAAGTTATTCGAAGACCACAATAATGTGTTGATTCCCCCTAGCCGAAGTTGGGTTGCAGTCCACAAAATCCACCCCCCACTTGGTGAAGGGAACGATAGTGATGACTGGGTGAAGAGGGGATGGATGTGAGCGCATTTTCTGAGTGAACACCTAGCAAGGGGTGACACTTCTTAAATTCTTCAATACAATATTTAAAGATAGTAGGCCAAAAATAACCGACTTGTAAAATTTTTTGGGTTGTTGCAATCCCAGATAGATGACCACCACAAGCCCCACTATGGAAATCGTTCAAGACTGACTCGACTTCTCCATGAATTAAACAACAATGCAAGATGTTGTCTATTCCTTGGAAATACAAAGTGTCACCGACGATAGTATAATTCTTAGCTTGGTACCTTACACGCCGTTGGTCATTTCGTGAGATATGCTAAGGGAACTTCAAAGTTTGGAGATAGAGAACAATCTCTCTATACCAGAGGTCAAATGATGAGACAAGAAAAATGTGTTCATCTGCAAACAAATCAACATGGATAGAATCCTCATCTAATCATGGAAATTCATATATTAACTTTGCGAAGACTAGTGATTGCTTGGATTTCGCAGAAGTGAAATCAAGATCAAACTCTTGTAAAATGACAATCCATTTATTATATTTTCCCCCTATGATACGCATGGTAATGACGTATTGAAATGTATTGACATCGGAAACCATAGTAGTCTTGCAAAGTAATATATAATGATGCAAACGTTGGAATGCATGAATAACATTCAAATCTAGATTTTCAACGTGAGAATAATTAAGTTTAGGACCGACTAATTTTTAACTAAGATAGTATCTGACGTGCTTGCGGAGCTCATCATCCTCCTAAACCAAAACCATACCAATCGTTCCTCAGACGCGGCGATATAAAGCAAGTAATCCCTACTATAGTCAGGATACTTCAGCAGAGGCATTGATACCAAGGCTTTCTTCAAAGTATCAAAGGACTACTGGGCTCACTCATCCTAGATAAAAGGGGTGTCCTTCTTCAAAAGATGCATGAAACCCTTAATGATATTGTCATAGTTTACTATAAACCGACAAAGAAAGTTAGATTTCCCCTGTAAACCTTGAAGTTATCTAATCATCCGTGGGGGTGGGAATTGAAGTATTACCTCAACCTTTAGTGGATCTACCATGATCCCGATCTCATAAATTAGAAATCCCAAAAGATGACTAGACTTAACGCAAAAGATGCACTTGTGAGGGTTCAACCAGATTCTATAGTAATGACATCTTTCGAAAACAAGTCGAAGGTGCGTAGCGTAATCCGCTCTCTTGCGAGAGTGAGCAGTAAGATCATCAAGGTAAGCTTTGACTATGTGCTTAAGATCATGAAAAGTGAAATTCATGGCATGGTGAAAGGTTGTTCCGACGTTTTTAAGGCCGAAAGGCATTTTCCGGTATGTGAAAGTACCCCAAGGACAAATAAATTCCATCTTGTGTTGATCCTCGGGTTTGATTTGAATTTGGTTATATCATGAAAATCCGTCCATAAAATAAAATACTTCACTTCCTGCACACTCGTCGAGAATCTGATCGATGAAAGGTGTCAAGAAGTTGTCTTTAGGACAAGACTTGTTCAGGTCATGAAATTCCATACATACACAGATATTTCCTTGATTATTATTCACAGGAATGGGGTTGGATACCCATTCATTCAAGGAAACTGTGTATATGAAGCCAACATTAAGTAGCTTCTCCACCTTTGCCTTCATAGCAGGGGCCTTCTGGGGATTGACAACTCTAAGATGTTTTCGAACAGGTTTAGCATCCAGATAAGTTCTAATCTCATGTTTGACAATACAAGGGTCAATTCCTGGCATCTCTTCATATGACCAAGCAAATACATCTCGAAATTCCTTTAAGAGATCTATGTAGATCAAGATTTCTTCTAGTGAACAATCTGCACTGATATTTACGTTTTCAACCTTGCCAGGGGTACGAGAGATATCGATCGTGATGGTAGGAGAAATAATCTCCATGTTTCCTTTGGCATAAATGTCATGCATATCAAGTGGAACTACGGTGTGATCAACTATCTCACTCAAAGTAGATTGAAATTCATCTTGTTCGATCTTTTAAGCTCTGGGAGAAAATAAGAGTGATGATGCATATCATGCCAAGGTTTGTCAGAACCATTCATGGCTTCGATGATAGGAAAACTCTCATCGAGGAAATCTTGTGAAAAATAAAATTAAGTGGCCCACATGGGCCTAAGGATGGGATCCTCCTTGTCCGTTGGCGGGGTAACATGATCGGGATCGACGGAAGAGTTAAGAACAAATTGATACACAATCTATGTTGTTGATAGTAGCATGGATGTTCTAGCATGCAACTGACCTTCACAAGATGAATTCAGGGAAGGTAGGGTCCATAGATCACTAAAATAGGAAGTGCATAAAGGAATGGACCTCCCTGTGTAGATGGTCCTACTGGACATGGCATAAACGTGGTGGATCTGTGTCATGAAGTTGAAATTACCCATAAGGGAATATTAGATTTTGACATCGATATTATCATTTATCGGCTGAGAATTGTCAATCATAAGGATCGACGGTACAATAGATGCATTAGGAATAGAGTATGGAAAGGATAATTGGTCGATCGTCACGATCTTCCCTTCATGATGAAAACAAAGAGTACAAAAGATGGACGATATGATGAAGACCATAGCATAGGTCCAATTGCATCCTAGTAACAAGTTATAATCAAGAGGTGAATCAACTACCTCGACCTCCACCTCTACTGTCTTCCCACATAACTGGACCGGAAGGGCAGGAAGACTACTGTGAGGGCAGAAGGAATGACCGTCAAAATTAGTCAACATGTTCTATGAATTAGAAAGAGTCAGAGAACTGAGGGATTTTCAACATATCAGGGACATCACACACGTAGCAGTGCCTTCATCAACAACTGCATGTTTGATGGTATACTTTGAGTACTCACGTGGATTTGGAAATCCACATTGTGGACATCACTAATGAAGGCCTTCATCAACACCCGCATGTTTGATGGTATACTTTAAATACTCCACATGGATTTGGAAATCATTATTGTAAGGAAAGTTTGGTATCACATATGTGACATCAAACTTTATAACTTGGAGTTTGTTCGCCAGGTTCTAGAGCTCCTAAAGCACATAGTAAGGCATTCCTCCTGCAGAAGGACATGTCCGAGTACCTCCAAAATATACATCACACAAGGGGTTTGACCAAAGTCCTCAACAATAGAGTAGTTCGGGGTGGCTCTAGCATTGATTGTGGGTGAGCGCTTATATCTTTCAAAATATGAGGCTGGCTCAAGTTTTCAATCTATAAAATCGCCTCCCGAGAGGAGGAGGATATTTTAGACTAGGAATATCTTGTGAAGAGATATAATCTCTAGATTGAGTGGCTACATTAACTTTCACATTGACCATATTGATACACAAATGATCGCCATCTTGTGATGACAGGTTTTGACCTCACCAGCCGCATTTCCAGTATTTAAGGAGCTTGAGGCCATGTGTTGGGTATGTGGAAAATGATTCGTCAACACGGTGGGTGGTAGAGATAATATCCTTGTAGCTTCCACAAGTTTCATGTAAATGGGTAAGGTGATCATTCAGGAAAGCTTACAGGAAACTTCACCTTTTGCTGCTCTTCTCATTTTCCCTCTCCAAAATTGTCATTTGTCTTCTCATTATTACCATTGTCCTTGGTTTATTACCATTTTTCCCACACTTACAGTTATTACCGCTCTTCTTATTCTTCCTGCTGTTGGTTACCATTTGGGTTACTCGACAATTTCATGGAGGTACATCTCATTTAACGAGTGGGATTGGAGGACACAGATGAAATTGTCCCTCCTGCAGACCGGTTTAGAGACAACTCTTCAAATGGTTTGTCACCAAGTCTACGAACTTTACATTGGCGGTACCATAATTCCATTGGCATGAGGTCCGATATTTTGTATAGGGTCGTATTGATACCGCTGCGTCTCAGCGAATTTGGTATAACATTCCAGACTGATAATATATGAGATCTAATTGTTGGGCTTTAAAATCGTTTCCTCGCTGGTAAATCTACTATTGAAACGTCCTTCGATATAGGAGGGGGAAAATACTTAAGGAACCATTCTAAGATAAAGTTTGGGGGTATAGGGGTCTTAATCAACCTCTTCCATCTATGCCATACTTGGATATGTTCTGAGATATGAGTGGCGTTGTCCTGGCGAAGCCCATAGAAGTTATAGGTCAACATCGTAACAAACCAACAATTGGAATTGGTTACAAATGACCAACACCACTGACTGAAGGTCCCATATGCCCCTCTAGGTATCTTTATATACCAGCTTCATAGAAACTCGGGATGAGGGTGCTGAACAATATTAATCAATAGAATCACACAGAGAATTTGAGGAGCACCATAGGTAAAAGGTAACGGATCACTAGGGATCTCTTCACCATCTCTTCCCTTCAAAATTAGATATCCAAGGAAGCTTGGTGGGGACGAGAGGCCATGTAGGATCATGACTCACAAGGTCGGTCATCAACTTAAACAAGTCTGGAAAATTAAACGTGGGTCAGAAAGGGAGATGGGGTTGTGACATGTGGCCCCAAGCTCCCGAGAAATATTTTTCTTGAGGAACTATAGCCCATCCCTGGTTCTAGTAATCACCATGGCCCTATCCGGGATTGTAAGGTCCTCCTCCTGGATGATTCATAAAGGTTGGTTGGGAATCATTACAATAGGAATGTTTTGTTGGGGGTAATAAAAACTTCCCCCATCTAGATTAGATCCGAGTTTTGGGTTGCCCAAAGCATGAAATGGGCCTCCTCCAGGTGGGAATATAGAGGATAGAGGTGGACTCATCATGCCAAATGTATTGGTTAGAATCAACACCGAGTAGGTAGGGGTATAGGGCGGAACGGGAAAGTAAGCTTGTCCACTAGGTTGATTGTTCCACCCAGAATCAAGAGGATTAAACCCGAGGTTACACAATAAAATCAGAATGCCTCCCATATTAGAGTTATTTGAGGATTTGGGACCACCAACAAAAATGGAGTATAATCAGGTGTAGTGCCTCCAAGTCCAATTCTAGCATTAGTGCTGACAGTTGGGATGGTGCTTGAAAATTGCAAAGTAAAGTTCATCATGCTCATACCATAGGAAAAAGGAATAGAGGTTGTAGGGATGGACTGAACATTATAGCTCAGTGAGTGACCAAGAGACCCAAAAGGGTTCGAGGCAAGAGATTGAGCATTCATTATAGGCCGATCCATAGTAATATAGGTACCTCCGACACTACAACCATTGTGGTTGCAGGAGTCGAAGGGGTGCTATTAACTATAGTGGGTGTGGGAGTCGAAGGGCTCCTAGTGTTCTGAATACTAGGTTCAGTACTCATCCTTGTAGAATCACAAGTCTGAACAATGGATGTGTGTGTACCATGCCTAATAACTCTAATCCTTTTAGAAGGAAAATACTCAAAATCCGGTGGTAACTTTAACAAGTGACGGGACCGGTGGGGAGGCTGGTCCAAATCCACGATGACTTAAGAATCTAAAGATAAAAAAAAAAAATCTTAAGGCCGACTAGTAATCAAAGAGCACACCAAAAGTTAAATGACCAATATGCATACAAAATGGGTAAAGTGGATGAGAGTGGAATCCCTCCCTAAAGAAGGTATGTCTCACCTAAGAGAGGCCTGAGACTCCCTGCTAAAGATCAGAGGTAACAACATTAGTTATAAGGGCCCTCGTGGGATTAAAAACCAGTCAATCAGATCCCCCCTGAGAGTTAATCCTCCATAAAGTATGTGTGTTGTCCGACCCTTATCTGACCCAGGGTACCTGCAGAATAACCCCCGCAAGTAACCTATGTGGCACCTAAGTCAAGAAACTAATAAACCAATCGTCACTCACTGAGCTATAATGTTCATTCCATCCCTACAACCTCTATTCCACTGTGCACAAGTGCACAAGTGAGCAGTCATAAGTCAGATCCACCGTATGGGTAAGGTAGAAAATCCTGAAACCTTGAAAGAACCGCCTCTCACGGAGGTAAAGGCACTAACAAGATCCCCATATACAGATAGATCCCCAGAAATATCTCTGACGCTAAGAAGGTATCGGGGGGATATCCCTTCAACCAACCTCGCACGACCTCATGATTAACTCCAGTGTGAGTGGAGCCTCCTGATATTACCAATTATATAATGGATTTCTCCACTCCTTTTCTCAGACACATATGTTGATTTAATTGCCTTGGAGAAGTTTACTCGCAAAATCCTAGTCCAAGGCACTAAATCCTAGGCTAGTTTGTGCACCCTAGAAAATAAAATCATGACCAATCAATTTTAAATTATAGTGTTAATTTTAGTGGTTGTGATTACTCAAAAAAGTATGGTAGTGAAACTCATGGTGTTATGACTCTGTAAGAAAAGTAAATATGAAAATAATGCAAAGTCCTAACTTTAACTTTCAATGAATGATATGCTTCTAATAACAAGTGCAATTTTCAATTTCAACTCTGTAATTATGAAGTAAAAATTAAATATTTCATTACATGCACTAAGCTAATGACAAGGACTCAAAAGACAAAAATGCCAAGCAATGCAAAATGCCTATTTTTTTGTATTTTCAATATAATAAAAATGAAAATGCATGTACTGAAAAGAAACTTGATACATAAAATCTACTGTGTATAGAAAGATATAACTCAAGCAGGATACCAAGCAGCAAAACACCCATCCCAATGTACAAGTAAAATCAAAATGAAAAGACGATGAGAAAGACTCCACCCAGAAATTCAACCAAAGATAGGTTTCCTGTCATCCCACAACCACTTAACAGGAACTACAGAGACCCAAGAAGACTCAACAAACATCAAATCCCACCCAACAATCACCAGACTAAGAAAAAAATCAAGGAAAATGGATGTATGCGACTGTTTAGGTAAACAGAGTGTATGTACATAGCTTGAAGAGGGACAACCTGCGTAAATATGCGACTGTCAAGGAAAAAATCATGTATATATTTCAAAACAAGGCCAAGCAAGGGAGAAAGGTTAAAAACTCATACACAGAGTGAATAGAGGTTGTCAAGCAATGATACGAAAAGAAAGACAATAGGTACAAGATAAATCTAAGGAGAAAAGTACTCCAAACCCTAAGAAAGAAGATTCAATCCTCAGTATGGTCGCTAATTCTGTTATGAGAAAAATCTATCTATGGATAGGGTAAACGACAACAGACGAAAATGACTGTAGAAATCAACTCTCTTCTAAAGTATGCTATATAAACAAATATGCTAACAAGACAAGATAAAAGGCCTACCTCGTCCACATGTTCGATGAAGTCCACCGTTGAGTACTTGACCCAAAATAATACATCTGCAACTAGTCCTCAACAACCAAGCAAAACAAGAATATGGTGATATTATATAATGTTAGCACGTTCAATAGCATAATCCATTAATAAACATGAAAATTACGCCCATGGAATAATAATTCAATATATTTGCAAGATATCAATTGGAAAAGAAAAGAGTATTTCTATTAATAAATGATCAGGATAAGTTGAAATGTTACAGACTTCCGTGTCGGCATGGTTCAGAACTAAGAATCTAAGGTCCTTCCAGCTGGGCCTCCACCACTTCAATCCTCCACCAAATGCAAGCTCATAAGAGTGAAACAATGAGGTTCTCAATACGTAACGAAAGATCTTGGGGGTTGAACACTGTGTTCAAACTTAAAGGACAAAGGGATGCAGACTCAATATGAAGTAAATAATTCCTCCAGATTAATTTTTCTCTCAAAGTTGAATTCTTTCTCTTCTTTCCATAGCTCGGAATTGGCCCATTTATAGCCTTCAAAATGGAACTGAAGGGCTGAGTCAGAACGTTTCTAGTATATGGAAGGCCAAGGATCATAGATCTCCTGTCGTGACATGGAAACCCAACATTAATTTTCATTTTATGGAACAAATCCCAATGTACACAGGCTGTAGTGGAGCATCGTGCGTATACACATGTTTTATAGTAGGCAAGATGCATACATGTGGAAAAATATTTATTTTTGGCTCTAGATTTTATAAATAGGGAAGATAAGTCTTCATGGGGAAATGAAAAAAGTTCTTCTGGGAAAGATTGCATAGGGTGAGGCAAATCTTGCTATAACAATTTGATACGGATCTGATCATGGCTTGATTTTCTTATCTAAATACGTTCAAGATAATTGATCCAAAAATAACATTGGATTGCTGCAAATAATTTATGAGCAACAATAGATAAGATTTGGAAATGCGTTCAGGAACAGACATATAATTTTGCGGGACTGATTGCAGCCAAACCGTAAGAATCTGAAGAAATGGTTGAAAACCCATCTGTATAATGGACCCATTTAGCTTACTCGCGATATTTTTCCAAAACAAATGCGTGATTTAAGAGATATTTGTTTTTCTTTACAAGGAAAAGTTTAGGTGGTGGAAATTATTAGTGACGCCCAGACTGTTCATTCATTGCATAAATATATGAGAAAGTTCAGAGCCTAGAGATCCAAGAAATTCAAAGGAGGATTTTATCCTTTCTTTTTTGTATATTATTTATTTTGTAAACATTTTCTTTTCAAAAGGAGTAACGAATGGTTGAAATTTTTGGGAGAATGGACGAGTATTTTTGAAGAAGAATATGAAATTCCAGATTGCTTAATGGTTTTTGTCCTGTGAGTAAAATGGTTTTGTTTTCAATATAATATCTTCATATTGTTTGAGTAATTGATTATGCATTGATTTAAATTAGCTTTAGTCTATTTTATCAATACATGGTTAATTACTATCATTTATGTATTAATTTTTTCAATCTTTAAGAGTCTATTATCCCAATTATCTTGATCATGGTGATTGTATTATTTTGATACAATTCTTGTATTATATTGAGTTTATTCATATAATTCAGATTTGTAAAGATATAATTGTTCAATTGAGATTTTTTTTATTTTCGATTAGTCTATTATATCTTCACTAAGAATCATTATTTGAAAGTTGTTCTTTGTGCATTTTAAATAAGATTTAAATTACCAGTCAAAGTGATTTTCATCCCAACACTGTCGCAATTTTAGAATTACACAACCTTCTGCTATAGATTTCTCTTAACAGGTAGGTTGTTGGAGCGACGTTATATAGGAAGGCAAAACCAAAAGTTCTTTTTAAACACTGGTGAGTTATAGGTTAATGATTTTATTTTTGTTTTGATTTATATTTTCTGAATGTAAACTAACCTTTATGCTTAAATACTTTGTTTATTTAAGTTAAAACATTATTATTTACATTCATTTATTTTCTTTTTTTTCAGTTTCAAGATCAAAATTAGATTACTAATATGTTCTAGTTCTATTTAATTTTGCATGAGATTCAATTATCTTGTACAACCTTAGTTTACAAGGTTTCTAGTAAATCTTGTACCCATGTAAAACTTGTAAATTTTGTAAATTTATGTAATTAAGTGTAAGGTTATCTAATCTAATAGATCATTGTAAATACTTGAAATATGACAATTAGTAGTTAGGATATTAAACAACTTTTCATTGATTTATTTTGATCCTTTCATCGGCTAACAGAGTCATTAAACCTGTAAGGGGTATTTATTCCAAACGGATTGGGTTATTTAGACAACCTCGGACCGGACTATTCCCTTCCAGTTGACAGTGTGTCATAAACACCCATCAACAGTAGGAAAATACCACTTGATGGGAGTGACTTTATTACATACAATAGGATAGGGTAGGATCACCAGAGACACAGAGATGAGGCCTTGGGCATGATGGAGAGCATCTTCGACCGTGAGACAGAGGATATCTCAAAGGTTGATACATGTTCATATTCTCATTGGGATGAGGATGGGGGGACAACAGATTGGCCTAGAGGGCGTCCAACAGTTATTAGTATGGTACAACAACAATTAGTGGGGATTGGAAGTGGTGAACTTCCAAATTTGACATGGGATCCAGGAATCCATTTGGTCGGTAGTTTGCTTCACCTTATGATGGTCTAGGTTATGTTAGCAAGCGACATCCTTCACTCTTGGATTTTTTTGAGAGGGCTTGCTGAGATTTATTCCATATGGAGAGACAGGTTCTCCCTGTTAATACTCACAATTGATTATGGTAGTGGATTTGTAGTCTTTGGTTCTACAGTGATACCTTTACAGGTTAGGATTCTTGATAGCAGGCCCAATCCATACATGTATTTTAGCATGAGGATCTAGGAGTGGGGGATCCAATATGTGTACATTGGGTAGAAAATCATGATCAAAGTGGTGCAGCATCAACGTGATGGTCCCTTTCATAGATTATCATGGGATGATGGGATTATAGGGATGGGAAGGCGAGAGGATCCTTGTAGGAGAAAATCATTTTGATTCTCCATTGAGCTTCATTTTTTAGGGAAGCATGCCACTTGTTGGTGATTCACCGAGGTATTGTAGCACCTCACTGTGGACGAAGCACATTCAATTGAAGGAGGTCATGTTGGTACTGGTATGGTCATGGTGGTTAGACTCATTTCTGGTGGAGGTCGAGTGTTATTTTCAAGAGACTCTTGGTGTTAACGTCTTACAGGACGATATTGTGTGGGGAACTGTAGTTCACATATTGATTTGGGATCCAGGGGTTGGAGTGCTTGGTAGTACATAGTTTGATGGAGTTTATATCCAACTGGAGAGGTTGATTGAGGACTTGACTGAGGATCTATTGCACATGATCATTCTACTCATCAGGAGCATTTGGGTGTCATGCGTGATGAGCACTTGGAGGGGCCACGACTTGAGGGGAGTGTACTACATGTCACACAGGTGGATATGGGACCCTGGTATCATATACATATTGATTCAATTATTTCTTGAGGACCAACAATATTCTAATAGGGAGGACTGTAGTGTCCCCATTTTTGGATGTTACTATGTTACAGAGTGGGATGCCTGCCAGAGTAGCGAGATGGGGGTAATAGTGAGTTAAGGAGATATTGAGGGGTTTTGTTGGGCCCAAATTTCATGGTTCATCATATTTCATCATTAATATCCATTCCGCACAACTCATCTTTGGTTTTGTTGCATTCTATCGATTTCTATAATTTTGAGTTATTATGGAGCATATTTTAATTAAATTCACTAAGGAGGTCATTTTGGGCATAATACTTGGATAAAAATCTTAGTGTAATAGATCATTAGAATCGGGAGGAATATAAATACAATATAAGATGATGAGAAGTGAATTTCAATGGTTGGATAATTCATAAGGACGAATAAATCACTTTTTAGAGGTTAAAAGGTTAATTAATTAATAAATTTATTTAATTAAAGAATATTAAAAATAAAGTAAAAGTCACTTGGAGAGAAAATATGAATAGGGGGATAAAAGAGAGACATGGTCCTCTATTCTCTCATTATGTTGATTATCATTTTGATGTTTGGATTCTTTCTAGAGAGCCCATGATACTTAGGGGTTTTGAGGGTTTTGACTGAACGAACCCTAGAGATCTGCTCGGTGGTGAATATTCCATATTTAATGATCCAAGATTGGCCAAGGAGGTGAAATATTCCTCCCTCACCATTGTAACTCAAGCTCTATTCAGTTCATATTTACTTCAGCCATCAATTTTTGCAAGGGGGTGCACTAGTGAAGGAATTCTATAGGTTGGGGAGGACATGTTTGATTCACTTAGAGGTTGCTATATCTTCAGTAGAACTAACTCCATAAGTGGTAGGTACCACCATAACACCCTTTTACAGTAGTGTGTGAGGGTATTCTTTAATAGATTCATTTTATCTTCCAGAGGGGTGAGTTTTCTCTTCATGAGGGCACATTGTTCTCAGGGGATCTAGTGATTTGGAGTGGGAGATCACTCCCAACATCTTGGAGATTCATCATAAGGGTTTCTTATCCCCTGATCTACCCTTTTGTAGTTGGTTTCAGTGATTTATAGTTCATCTTCTTGGAGGCCAAATTCTTGGCTTGATATAGCCAGTGAGGGCACATCTGTTCTTAGAGATATTGTTGTTTGGAGGTCTTCCAGTTGAGCTACAACTCAAAGAATACTCCTATCACCTTGCCATCATCAGATCTATATTCTATCATAGTTTTTCATGAGTTTGAAACAATCATAAAGGAGTCCATACCAACCTTGGTCTATTCCGACCAGGAAGTGTGTATTGTGCTAAAGATGGCATCACCTACAACAAAGGGGGACAGTTGGATCTTAGAGATCTTTGTTATTCAGCTTGGGGAGTATTTTGGAAGCCTATATATTCATATCTCTATTGTATCTTGGAGGCATTATTAGCTAGACACTCTATTATGTTATATGTATTCCATATCTTCTCTATTTTGTATGAGGTCGACTACTAAATAAAACTCAGATATGGGGTATTTTTGGCAATTTCTTGTGTTACTTGTGTTGTATCTTGTTGAGTATACGCCATTCCTATATCTATATCATTTATTTGATTAAAAAATCAACAAAACATTCCTAGCGCACTTGAGAAGAAAAATACAAAAACTGTTTGACAAAATACTACAACCAGAAAACATAAAAACTTAAAATGTTCCAAGCAAATCGGTTTGGGAACATTACACTGTGGAAGACCCTAAATTTTCCCCAAAACAAGTATGTGATGGCTCATATTGTTTTCCTTTTCCATATGAAAATGAAGGTGAAGTACATAAACATTATAGGGGACATGATTGTCAAGCAAAGACAAACATGAAGCCACCTCGTAATTTTTGTTTTGATGAAGAAATAGTTTCCATGTCATATGATTTGGATGAGTTCATGTTATCTAACTTGAGAAGAATCCTCTTCTTCATTTATTTTGACGATTAACCACGCTATGATCAAGACAAAGAATAGATATTGAAAGATAAATGGGAAGGACATATTCTAGATCTTAAATAGATGAGGCATTGTACATCTTCTTTTAATGAGAGTAATTTCAATAAGTTTGATGGAACCTCAAAGGTAGGGATAAATGTATCAATTACAATCCTAGATGAGAAGATGGAATATGATTGTTCAATATAGGAAGAAGGAAATGATAATACATTTTTTTGTGATGTTGGATATGTGCAAAGCAATGATAGGGGTATGCAACATGTTCTTCATTCTGTGGAACATTCAGATGACACACATGATGAAGACATACATGGTCATAATTCCAATTCCTTAAATACCTAGTTTGAAGAGCTCAATAAGTATGACATAAATGGATATGAATTACCGAGTGCATCTAAACATTGTGTTGATGAAACCCTCAACCTGTCAGGGAATAGAAGAAGAAAAATATTATTTTGTGAGTTTTAAAGACCCTTCAATATATGATGTTGAAGGAGATATTGAATATGGTGATGATATTATACTTCCTATGAATAGGTGATTCTCTGTTTCTGAGTGCACCAAATAAGAAAAACCTCACCGTCATGAGATGATCAATGGACATGGAAAAAATAAAAATGTTGGTTATTATAAAAAACAATGCTCAATAGTACCATACAATGAAAACAAATAGTTTGTCCAACAAAGTGATGCAACAAGAGAAATAGAGAACCATTTTGAGAGGGTAAGAATGGAATTGTAGTCCCCTATTTCTAGAAATGTGAGTGCACTATTCGTACCTGTACACCACAAATTGAAGGAAATAAGTGCGAGAGGAGACTAAATCATTGTGTTTTCATTTTTTCAATGTGTTATTCAACATTTTCATATGTTAATTGTTTCCATGAGGAGGTATAAATTCGTCTGCTCAGAATTGGAGAATTTTCAAAACAATCTTTGGAGGATTAGACAATTATATGAAACTTCAAGGAATAAAACTGGGTTGCCAGACAATTGCAGAAATGTACAAGGGATGGAGAATTGGGATAACACACTTTTTGTCCAACGAGATGATTTTAATGGTGATAAGCTCTAGAATGTTCACATTGGTGAAAGAATGAAAGAAATTATGCAAATACTCCCTCTGATTCCAATAAGAGAGAATGAATCCCATCTAACACAAATGGAAACCCTCTGTTGTGAAATTCACAGAGAACCTAGCTAGAGAAATTCACACAAAGCTTGCAAAAGGAACCTGAGAGAAAGAAACAAGAATGAGAGAAAGAATAAAGAATGAATTTTATAATTGTATTACATGAGTGAATAATAAATACATGAATAATCCATAACAATAGATCAATGTGCCATAGATAGTTGCACGACCAACAAAATTCATCTTAATAGTTATCTAGAGTGAAGTAGACACTCACTGCCAAAAACTGGAGTTTAACTATCACCTAGTATGAGTGAACTATCAAAGTAATAAACAATTAACTCAGTCCACAGGTGTGGAGGAGAGAGAAGGATGCATGCATGAGATATGTTCCCTCCTCTTAAGCATGAAAACATAAATTGTTTCATGAGAGAAAAGAAACTCATGCATGCATGATTTGTCCTCCACTAGTCGAACTCAACTCTCGACTAGTCTAATTGAACTCCTAACTGAAGTCAAACTAAAGAGGGAGGCACCCCTATTTTATAGGAGGCACCCTATTTTTTAGGAAATATTCTATGGAGAGAATATTCCATCTCTGGATAGTTCCCTCAATCTTAGACTATTAAACTTAAGAAAATTAATCACTAGGTGAGTGTGTAATTACTCTAACACCCCCCCTGAACACTACTATGGTGTAAATAAAGAATGGGTCCTGGATACAACCATGTTAGGTACTCATTTTACAATGCATATAAATGAATGAACACTAAAAAAATGAGGAAAGAGAGAAAACCTCATGGGAACCCCCCCTCCCTCAAGTACAATGCTTAAAAAATGAAGGAAATAAAGAAAGTTGCTAAGAAATTATGTCCTTCACTCTAAGGAGACCTCAAAAATGTGCAAGGTTATGCTTGGTGAAGAATATGTTGAATATGTATAAATCTATCTAGATTTGTTGAAGTATCTATTGTCCTCAACTTGGTCCCGTGGACCCATATGCACTTGAAAAGATTCTTGTATGAAGGAAGTGGAACTAGATCATGAGTCTAGTTCTTGAGAAGATTCCCTACAACCTCTGCATAGGGTTGAGGGTTTTAAGATTGAGACATGTAGCAATGCATGTGCACCATTAGTTTAGTAGATGCAAGTGAATGAGGAGGCTCCTCAAATTGGGTTCTTTTCCTCCTCGGATCTGCTAGATCTCCCACAAGGTCATTTGCTACCTGTAAGGTGGAATGCACCCACTTGGGAATCTGTTGTTCATATGTATGCACATCATCTTCCTAATCTTATTCAAAACTCATATATGAGGTCTGATATGAATGTATGGACTCATCATCTTGGATGTCTGATGTAAGAGGACATGCATGTCTTTGACCATTCCCTGAGAATCCTTTGCCCACTAAATATTTTTCGAGTTGCTACATGTACTTGAAATTTAGATTACCAAATCTCTTGTGCCCAAATCTACTATCATAATCAAAATGAGTCATAAGAAATGAGGAATTATATTTAGCAATAAAATTAGAGAATGTATACAAACAATATTGGCGACTAACCTCACCAACAACAATCTTGGAGTTGTCATGCATGTCCTATATGGTCGCAGAATCCGGTGTGAATTCCACCATTTTTCTTGTGCCTGATTGAGATATGTGACAAATAGAGAGTATATTCATGAAGAGTTTTGAAACATGCAAGGCATTCTCAAAGAATCCATGTTGGAGCTCTACTCTCCCCTGTCTAGTGACCTCTATTGGAGTATCATCACCCATGAGGATGGAAGGACCCATGCTAGCATTTAAATATGAAAATACATCTTTTGTGGCTTCCATGTGATGGGATGCACCTAAATCCAAAGTCCATGCATTGGGATAAGAATGAATGGAAATTAAAGCATGAGAATTAACTATTTTTGTTGGCATTTGATCATTTGGATTCTTCTTGACATTCTTAGGAATGCAGTCCCAAATATTGTTCTATTGAAGTACCTACACCATCAGGTCTATTGTATTCTTCATGCACGCTGATTCAAGATGAGGGTCACAATTGTAGTAACCACATTTTGGCTTCCCCTTTTTTCCCTTTACACATTTGGAACTTAAGGATCCATCAAAGGAATTTCCTTCCTCCTCCTTAGTATATGCCTTGCACTTTCCTTTATGTTTGACCTTCGGATAATATTTTGTGTTGCTCCCATGCACAACAAATGCATGTGACTTGGAATCCTTTATTATCCTCATCTTGATGAGCTTATGTTTCTCATGCATTAGGGACTCAATGAAATAGTCCAATGATGGAATGGTCCACGTTTCTCTTGATTTGATCCTCACTGTATGGAATGTTGAGACAAAGATTGCATATTCTAGAATTAGTTTTGACAAAATTGAAAGAACTAACTGTTTTTCTTTCTTAGATTTGTCAATACTATTATCACACAATATGTACTTTCCCAAAGCCTAAAGGAAAATAGGGTCTATATTGGTGTAACATAGAGGTAATACTATCACTGTGTTGTCTTCCTAATACACACCTACAATAGTGGAGAAGTCTCCAACCCACTTGGTGTGTCCTTGGAGGCACAAACCTAAGTCTAGACCCATTATCACCTCAATATAGACTCCTTCCGTCTAGGCTCACTCCTAGGGAAGCCAAGGGGGGTAGACCCTATTAAACTATGTGAAGGTTTTTTCAAAGTTCTAGGAATTAGGTTATCAATTAGGGAGACCCAACCCAATGATAAGAAGAAATGCAATATGCAGTTCTTTCAATGATAGGAAAACCTTTATTTATAAAAAAACAATTAGACCAGTGCCTAAAGATTATCAAAAKTGACTTATTGAGATATATACTTATGAAATATTACTCTACAAGAATGAAACAATCTTATGAAATATATACACAAAGAATTGAAATGCAACTTTACACTTAAAGCAATTATTTCACAAAATAAAGAATGCTCGTAACAAATAATAAATAATGCTTTGATAAATGTAAATATTCACAAGTAAGGAATTTGTTGAAAGTAAATGAAAATTAAATGCTTGAAAAAATAAATTTCTTGAAAGGAAATTGCAAGGAAATGTAAAAGTTGTGAAATGTGAGTAGGTTGATTTTAATTGATTTTAGCTCTCTCTTGAACTTAGGGGGATTATATGTGAGTTGTATCAATCCTAAGCTATGTGACTACCTTAAGTTCTTATCCCATCAACCAAGAGGAAGTGTTGGGTGCTCAATAATAAGAAAAACAAGGTTCTTCCCTACCTCCATAGGTCAAATCAAAGATGCTTGGGCACTCAACAAGGAGGACACGTAGTGCTATGAAAACGTCCCTAGCTTTAACCCCTTTTAGCCTCCCAAGTCACCCATTTTTATTGGTTAAAACAACAATGGAGTTAGGTGCCTAATTAAACTAGCCACATAGTCCTTTACCCTATCTTTTTACTCAATATCCACAAAGTGGCAAGGGGAGGGAATACGGGGCATGATTTTTATTACTTTGCAAAGAAAAGAAATACTAACTAGCCATCACGATATTGCAAGGATGGAAAAGCTACTCACATGCAAGGTGTGGGTGCAAATAAAAAATTGAAATAACTTGAAATAAATTGAAATAAAAAAACTAGCCACAAAACGTTTCCTTAAGGACAAAGGTGGGAAAAATAAATTATTTTTGCAACCTCACAACTATGCACAATGTGGAGGGAAAGCCTACGATTTTGTGCCAAGGTGGGAAAAATAAACTGAAATAAAATAAGACAAGTTAGCACTAGCCACTCAACCTTCTCTTTATGGGAGAAGTGGGGAAAAAAAATTAAGAAAAAATACAAATTAAACAACTAATCTAGCCAACACAGTATTGGAAGGGTGACAAAGAAACTCACATGAAAGATGTGGGCAAAGAAAAAACTAAAGAATACTTTACAATTTACAGATTATGAAAATGAAAAGAATGCAAGCCTAAGAGACTCTCTTGAGTTGCTTACAATTATTTGGAAAGTAAGAATAGAGAGAGGGTTTTGCAACAAGGCCTTTGGATGCTTCCTTGAGTTCCTTGTGGCCAAAAATGGGCAGCACCTCCCCTTGGACTGGCGAAAGCTTGCAAAAAACAACAAGCTATGTTTGTTGGAAATTGATAAAAACCACTTAAAATGAGTTAGTGTTGGTTAGTATATGAAACATAAAATTTTATATACAAAATATGAACATAAAACTTGATTAAAGTGTAAGATGTAGAACATAAATAAGTGCAGAAAACAAGTAAATATAAGCTGAAAATTATATCAAAAATTTATGTGAAGTGAAATGAAGCTTTTGGAGTCCACCCATCCAAGCTTTAAGTAACCTGCAAACCTATAAAATCTTGGCTACACAAAGAGGCAAGAAGGTGAGATCTCCTAAATGGTCTACAAAATACTTTGCAAACTAAAAGAGAAACAACTCACATAAACCTATAGAAATACTACTACAAGTTTATCCCCAACAAAATACGTTGCTTGGGGTTCTTCAAGTAAAACAATGAAAGCAATAGATTAAACAAAAATTCACAATATTAACTCAAGCAAAGAAAACCACCAAATGAGAGAAGCCAAAGAGCATCAAGAATACACCAAGAGAACACCAAGAGTTCCTCCAAATCTTCACTTATATTAATCAAAAGAGTGGTTGCACTATGGAAACAATATTACAAGAGAGAGAATGGGGTAAGAGTAAGAGAAAATAGGGAGAAAAATGGGCAGCATGGAGTTTCTCTGAAAATTAGATGTAAAAATGAGTATAGAGGCCTTTATTTTAAGGGAAGAGAGGAAGGGATACCCCCCTTGCATGCATTACAAGTGTCATTAAAAAAGGAGTGGCCTCCACTCAAGGGAGGCACACTTAGGGAGAGAGGGGCGCACCATAAATAAGGAGGATAAGTGGTGAGGGGGTGGGGACCTCCTCCTAGTGTCTAAAAAATATCTCCATGGTCCAAGGAAGTGCACTAAAGTGTGGGGGCATCCCCACCTTTGATTTTTTACATTTTCCATACATTCATGAAGAAGGGTGCCCCTCTTGCTAGGGAAACTCAACAAGTGTTTAGAACATGTATATGTGGGGTACTTTCTTACTTGGCACTTCAAGGCCTCAAGAATCTAAGTATTAAGAGAGGTTTTTCTAGAGAGTAGGCACTTATAGGCCCTAGCGTACCTTCCTTCCTTAGGGTTTTGAAAAATATTTGGTAATTAGAGTGAATTTACTAGAGAACTAGCACTTTAGGGCTCTAGTAATCACTTCCAAAACAATGTATAATTGGAAAATTCAAGCTAGTAGAAAAGTTATAGGGAAAAAGAAGAACTTATATTTCTCCCCTAGGGTTTTAAACAAGAAACTTCATAATCATTGACATGAAACAAGAAAATTTTACCACAAACATTCATTACATGAATAAAATTCATATTTTCTACTTACTTCAACAAGAATAATCAAGTCAAACCCTAGTTAAAGACCATTCCACCATGAAAAATGACAAGACAGGCCTTAAAGCTTCCCCAAGAGATGCGCGCTAGTTATTTCAGTCCACCACTTGTGTGTGATGAGTTATGATGAAAAAATGAACTTAATGAACCATATTTATATGGGAAATCTTGGATAATTAATCCAAAATTTGTGTATTTTCATAAAACAAAGCCTACATGTCAATTTTCTCTTAAAATTCAAAATTAAATCAATTTTCAAAATTAAAACCCTAAAGAGGGTGATGTCATCCTTCCTAGGGTGACGTTAGGCCTCCTCCATGAGATGTTGAGGTCATATAGAAAACTTTTAGGCCTCTAAAGGCCCTCTTCCATGCCACAGGTTCCAAAACTGCAACCCAACATCTCTCAATGTCAAATCCTAGCCTTGTGTCACATCATGGGGCTACTAGGGTGATGTCTAAAGTATCCAAAGCCAACGTCCAGGTGATTAAGGGTGACACCTCATTATCTAGGATTTCCAGGGTGCCTCCAAAGGAAACTTAGTGTTCCTTCACTGTGCAGACTGCTATTCATTCTCTTGCCCCAAGCCTGGGGTCTCTCCATCCATCCTTGGGCTTCAATCCCTATTGATGGTCTGAATTGATCATCTCCTCATGAATACCTTCCCACCGGGAAAATTCCTGTAAATAAAACAAGTACGCCCTATAGGGGTCCATGATTCACAAGTATCATAACAAGTAAATCACATATAATAATTAAATTACCTATACATGTGCATTAAACCCCCCTTAAACCCAAACAAATTCTCAAAGACGTTATGCAATTTGACAAGTTAGGTTTGGAGAGGGTCTCAGGGTGTCCTATTGGGTTAATCCCTCTTAAGTTTGGGGTGTTTCCAAGGTGGAGTCTATTCCAAGTCATGCAAGTGTATAAGGTGGCATGGGGTAAATATTTTGGCATGGGGTGCATGTGATAAAAAGGAAATGTAGAATGTTACCTGTGGGTGCCTTTGTGGAGGGTGAGCTACACCTTGTCATGGATGCAATTGTTTCCTATCCCATTCATTTCCATTTATTCTTATCTTTATTTATTTTGATCATTTTCTCTTGTGGTACACGAGAATTGTTGAGGGCCATTGTCCCGGCTTGATGACCAGAGGTGACAGTTTTATCCACAAAAATTTCATGGAAATGAGAAGGTTATCTTGTAATGAGAACCCCTTTCTGTTGGTTATTCCATCAAGATCCTCTACCGTGTTTTGGTGACCAAATAGGTGGAAATTTCATATTGCTACATGTCCATGGTCATAATAGGTCAGCTCATGATGAGACCTCATATCCATCAACTATTACCTTGAGTGTTTATGTTATCTTGTGGGTCACCTTTTTTCACTGAGAATCTTTTCACTACTCTCTCAAGGATCCCTGGGCGAAGTATCTCGAATGTTTCAAAATTGGATTTTAACTCTTTCAAACTATTTTTACCCTCTAGTCTTTTATCCCCTTCTTCCCATAAGGTAAGGTATGACCCTTCCTAATGTAGCCAATCCCAATAGCCAAAAATAAAGGGGAGATGGAAGGAATAAATATGTAAAGTGGTAAGTATGGAGTGAACATATGATGAATTTTCAAATATACACCCAGTAGCAACCCATCCTAAAGGGAAATCAACTTGCTAGGGCACTGTGTCACCCTTCTAAAGTTTGAACAAGGAAAATAGAATAATTTCCAAGAACGTCATAAAATGAAGAAGGATTCAATACAACATGTTCAATTGCTTCAAAAATCAGAGTGATACATACCATGATACCGAGACTCATTACCTAATGGAGAAAGACTCACTACTACTTCAGGACCAGGCTGGAGTGATGGACATTGTTTTTGGCGATATGTAGACTACTCTTGAAGAAAAGAGGGGCTCTCTAGGACTATTCTAGGTCATATAACTCTTAGCACTCCATGTATGGAACCTGTGAGCCTCTAGACATGATATCCTTATTTATCCCTAGGTTAGGGGATAACATCTGGCTCCAAATCAGGGACATGTGCTCATCGTAGAGTGCATGAGAACCTCAACATCTCTGGTATGACCTATGCTTGATAAATCTCAACAAAAGATATTAGTAACATCTAGGGTGATTATACCACCGCTTGTTCATATAAGATATAAAAAAAATAAATTTAATCATGAGCATACATATGTACATAATGAAACAAGACAACATGAAAAATGCAACTACAACTATGCTTACATTATATGAAAATGGTATATACAATGGATGCAAATTCCTACCTATTCCAACTTACCTACTGGTTGAATGCTAGGTATAATCATATAACTATTGAAACCATCCTAGCAATACATTGTAACACCTGACTATGTGCTTCATCATAAACCAAAACAATGACAAGTTAAGCACAAAAATAACATGAGTTAGAGCATGCATTATATAATAGGAAATAATAAAGTATAGCTCATGGAGGTGGGAGGGAGGGACAAAATTATGCTAAGTCACACTTCTATAAAAGTGTTTAATCCATCTCATAAAAGGATCATGAAAGGTCGAAGTCTCAAGAGGCTAGCTCAAAGAGTCTTAAGGTTGACTACCTTGGATGTCATCAATCCTTGAAGTCTTAGAAGGCAATAACAATAATCTAGAGGATGACTGACAATTTCTTAAGGGGAAGATGAAATACTGAGATAATAAACTTATTATTAAGGTATTCAACCTGCCCTTTAATTCTAACAAAAATATTTTCCCTATAGAAAAATTGAGAAAAGAGACATGTTCCCCAACTATATCCCTAGTGACATTGTTGATTAAGGTTGGTTGTCATTGATGTCAACCCTTGAAGAAAGCCCTGTAGCACAAAGGTTGGGTAATGGACCCAAGATTGTTTGATGTAAATATGACTCATTATTGTCTTGTCATGGTTGATAATAAGTATAAATATATGAACTCCAAAGTGGTCCCCTTATGGTGAAATCTCTCACGGGAAGACGCTTTGCGGATTGAGTTATCCTAGAAGTATGGTTAGAGAACCCATGCTTATTTGTGGAATAATGAGATGAACACCAGTGAAATTTTCAGTGAAACTATCATATATGGATAGTGCTTTTCATGCCATTTACAGTGGTATGTGGAACACCACATAAATCCTCATGGTTAGAGAGTTATGGCCATGAGAAGTTGGAGAACCCAGGTTTGCGTAATGGACCCAAGTTTGTTTGATGTATAATGGTATGGGTTTTGATATATTTTCAGGCAATACTATTCTATATGGATATTACATGTCATTCCATTTATGGTGGTATGTGGAACGTCACATAACTCCTCACATTTTGAGAGTTATGGCCTTACGAAGTTGGAGGACCCTCATATGTCATCTAGAAGCCCCAAAAGGTCAAAGTAGTCAAAGTGGTTTAAGAGATTTTAA
>SNQJ01S0069230.1:14983-27148 GCA_010110895.2 Picea sitchensis | reverse complement strand
TGCAACTGATACTGCAACTGCAACTGATACTGCAACTGCAATTGATACTGCAACTAGTTCTGAGACTGCAACTACAACTGCAACTTAGGGTTTTATGAGGAAACCCTAATTTTTCAAACTTCAAATTTTAAAGTTCTGATCTAGGGGATAAATGCGCTGAGATGAGGCGAGTAAGCTGGTGCAGTCAGACTTCTGAAAATCCAACTTTTACCCCTTTAAACTTGATCAACGGATTTCTGGACCGGTGCTTCTAGTTTTCTAGTACCTCTTGTACTCTGGTACTTCTGGTACTTTGTGAAACTATGGTTTCACTTTTCAAGAGATCTAGCCACTGAAAATTTGCATTGAGTATGCCAAAGTGATACTTGAGGAAGGACAGACTTTTCTAGATGGTTTTGGGGATGAAATAATTCATCAACAAAAATCCCTAATTTGCATGTACGGAAACAATGACGTTTTTCACTTTCTCTTGTGAAAGATGCTCTCTCCATATTACCTCTGATACCATGTTAAGTTTTAAGCTATTATTAGAGTTATTTACATTTCACTAGATAACAATAGCATAAGATAGGATCACTGAGAAATACACAATCACAAGAGACACATCATTTATCCTGGGAAACCCTCATGGGGGAGAAAACCCAGAAAAAAATCCTTATTATAGATAACCAATACAATGTCAAGAGATAACTCAAACAAATATATAAAGTCCTCTCCCAAGAATGTGCCTCTCTCTCTCTCTCTCTCTCTCTCTCTCTCTCTCTTTTCCAACTGCAGCTTCGAAACTTGCTCCTCAAATGAACAAGTAAGTGTGTGTCTAAATGAGGTGCTAGCCTCCTTATTTATACAACTCTGACAAGTGTGGATGGAGGTGTCTCTTCACTGGCAGGGACAAATCTTCTTCTGGGTGGTTATAACCACCTTTAATATATTCTAGGGCCTCTTTAATATATTTTGGGGCCGAATTCTTATTCTTCCTATTACAATTATGTTTTGACCAATCTGCAAAAGGGGATTTGTTCTTTTACGATAACCGACATGATCAATCTGCAATAGGGGATTGATCTAATGAATAATATAACAATAATAATTAGAATACACTTTGTAGTTACATTATTTCAACATTTATTAGGTCTTGAAGTTTAGTAGAGCCCAGAGAAGATCCTCCTTAACCAAGGGAAGTATACAATTGAAATACTAAAGAGGTTTGATATGTTGGAATGTAAATCCATGAACACACCCATGGAAAAAAAGTTGAATCGCCTGGTTGATACTTCGTCAGAATTGGTTGATTCTACTATGTACAAACAAATTATTGGTTCATTGATGTATATGAAAAATACGAGACTCTATATATGATTTACTGTGAACAACTTGAGTCAGTATCTGGTAGAGCCCAGATGTGTTCACCTTGTAGCTGCAATGCATGTGATGAGATACTTTAAGGGTACATTGGACTTTTGTCTCTGTTATACTAGGAGATCATGACTTCAAACTGGTTGATTATACTGATTCTGATTGGGCTCGAAGTGTTTCTGATAGAAAGAACACTTCAGGATGTTGTTTCAGTCTAGGGTCAACCACAAATTCATGGCAGAGAAGGAAGCAATATAGTATTTCTCTCAACATGGCAGAAGCAGAATACATTGCAGCATGTTCTACCAGTTGTGAAGCCATATGGATTCGTAAGTTCTTGACAGGTCTATTCGATTTGGAGATGGAATCCATCGTAATTCTATGTGATAACCAGAGTGTCATAAAGATGATGGAGAAACCAGTGTTCCATGATAAGTAAAAGCACATAGAAATCCGGTATCACTATATTCATGATATGGTACAAAGGGGAGTTATAAAGCTCCAATATGTTGGCATAGATGAGTAGGTTGAAAATGTGTTGACCAGGCCTCTATCTCATGTAAAGTTTGAATATTTTACAGACAAGCTTGGTATAGTCCGAAATGACCTCCCTCGAAAGGGGGAGTGATGTTGATGATACTATGGTATCCTGACCAACAATGGGTAGCTCAATTAGTATTTTATATCCTATGGGACTGATCATTCTTG
The DNA here is from genome assembly GCA_010110895.2 of Picea sitchensis. NCBI lineage: Eukaryota > Viridiplantae > Streptophyta > Pinopsida > Pinales > Pinaceae > Picea > Picea sitchensis. Next base: position 25,084 of record SNQJ01S0069230.1, on the reverse strand, counting down.
GATAGATCCCGAAGGTCTGATAAGGATGGTCTGTCAGATTACCTGTGCATATATATGCCAAATTTGGTCAGTAGTGGTAGCTCAGTTAGGATTTTATATCATAGGGAATATTTTTTATTCCTGGGCAGATCCTGGAGGTCCAGTAAGGATGGTCTATCAGAGTACCACGTGGTAGCTCCATTAGGATTTTATATCCTAGGGAATCTTATGATTCCTAGGAAGATCCCGAAGGTCCGATAAGGACGGTCTATCAGAGTACCACAAAATGTTTTTGTTACACCTGCCTCATTATGTTTCCATATATTGATGATGTTGTTATATCAGCCTCATGTTGATGATGTTGTTGTCTCAACCTTGTGTTGATGATGTTGTTATCTCAGCCTCATGTTGTCGATGTTGTTTTCTCAACCTCGTGTTAATGATGTTGTTGTCTCAACCTCGTGTTGATGATGTTGTTGTCTCAACCTCGTGTTGATGATGTTGTTTCAGCCTCATGTTGTTGATAATGATGTTGTATCATCCTTGTGTTGTTGATGATGATGTTGTATCAACCTCGTGTTGTTGTTGATGATGTTGTATCATCCTCGTGTTGTTGATGATAATTTTGTATCAGCCACGTGTTGTTGGTGGTGATGATGTACCAGCCTCATGTTGGTGAGATTGTTTCTCTAGCTTCATGCTATTGATGTTGATTTTTCAACTTCATGATGACGATGATGATGATGATGCTATTCTAGCTCCATGATGTGAATGATGATGATGATGTTATTCCAACTCCATGTTGTGAATGATGATGATGATACTATTCCATCTCTAGGATGTGAACAATGATGTTATTGATGATGAGAAAAAATTATGATGATGTGTAGATGTACCAGTTAGTGTTCCATGTGTTGATGATGTTGCTTCCCTCTCTCCTGATGATGTTGTGTTGGGTTATGTCAGTAGAATACCCTTCTTGTTAAGGGGAAGTGTTGAAATATTGTAACTACGAAGAATATTCTAATTATAATTGATTTAATATTATATAGATCAATCCCCTTTTGTGGATTGATCATGTCGAGACTTATGTTTGACCAAATCCCCTTTTGTGGATTGGTCAAACCATACTTACATGGTGGTATTTGAGAAGTCGGCCCCTAGGGCTTATTAAAGTGGTTTTAACCACTATTGGAAGAAGTCATCCCTACCTGATGAAGAGACACAACCTTAGCACTCCTCAGCTAGTATAAATAAGAGAGGATGGTGCCACATTCACTCACTCAGTTAGTCACTCATAGAGTGCACAATTTTTGGTGGTAGCTACAGTTGCAAGAAGAAGGAGAGAGAGGTGCATTGCTTAGTCTTGGATATTCTCTAGTGTTTTGGTATTTATTCTTGGCATTGTATTGGAAATCTATTATCGAGGAAGTTTTTGTTGGGTTTTCTCCCCCATGAGGGTTTCCCAGGATAAAATGTTGTGTACCTTGTGATTTTGTTTCTTTCAATGATTCTACTTATTCTACTATTGTCTAGTAAATTGAAAAGAACTTAATAAAAACTCTAAATTTAACAACATCATCCTTCCTATGTTGAAATTATTCCTCCTCCATAATACGTTGTAGTCATCTAGAATGTTTGGCCAACAAAGGCCCTCCTCCATGCCACACGTGCCAAAACTGCAGCCCAAAATCTCTCAATGTCAAACCCTAGCTCTAGGTGACATCATGGAGCTACCAGGGTGATGTCCAAGGTCTCCAAAGCCAAAGTCTATATGGGGAAGGATGGCCCCTCATTATCTAGGATTTTCAGGTTTCTTCCAAAGGGAACATCCTCTTCGTTCATTGTGTAGACTGGTAGTCACTGTCTTTACCCAAGTCTGGGGTCTCTACATCCATCCTTGGGCTTCAAGCCCTCATGAGGGTCTGAACTGATCATCTCCTCATGAATACCTGTACATAGGGAAAAGTCCTTTAAAGACAAAAAATATGTCCTCTAGTGATCCATGAGTCGCAAATATCATAGCAAGTATGTAATACCCCAAGGCCGAGCCCCTTCTGAATTGTAATTTTTCTTATAGGCCAGTGAGCCAAGTGGTTATAAGCTAAAAGAATTAAGTGCCTATTAGGCTGGTGAGCCATATGCCAATGCCAGGAGCCTGATATTTTGTTTGTATATGTAATTATGCAGATCATTAGTAAAAATAAAAACACTGCTACATGTAGACCCTCCACGAAGAAGAGTTATGGGGGACTAAGCTTCACTAGGTTGGGTAAGGAAGGGGGGATAAGTATTGGGCCTAGGGGATAATATAGGGGGCTTACCTCTAGAGGAATAATATTTTAATATTATTTCCTAAATACTAAAGTGAACATTATATGTTTGTTATCCTAAGTTCCTGGAAAATGGGACGTGGGATTAATGGAGCGCATGCAGCTCCAGGAAGACAAGTGTCGACCTGGGCTCATGCAGCCAAAGTTGAAGTGTCATCTCGTGTTCAGGGGTTCAAGAGTCATTCTTCCATCATTTTTCTGAGTCATGCTACCATTCACCCATCCTGCACATGAACCCGATTTTGTTTTGCATCTGCATCTTCATACGAGCCCACAATGAAGGAGACCCTCACGGGAAGGTTGCCATCCTTTCATTTTCTCGATTCATCATTATTGCCTGCGATTCTGACCTTTGCCTACCCGCACACATTTTTGAAATGAGAGAAGAGAATTCGTCCTGTGTTGTTTCCTATGAAGCCTGACACAATTGTAGTTGCCTGAGCCGTGTTGAGACTTAGCGTTAGGCTATTTCATGTTCGAGTGTCCATACCCATTTTTCCCTATTGTCATTAACTGTAGCTATTGATGTTGTTGTTTCTATCAACCGTACCTGACTATAGATAATTTGAATACTAGTTATTAATCCTATGACCAACTCTCCTAGGTGAGAGAGTCTACTGGGAAGTGAGTTCTCATGGAAGGGAGTCCCGTAGTAGCCACAGTACTCTGAGACTTCTGGTCCAGCCTGTTGGTGAAGCCCAAGGTAAGGGAGGTGTACTGGCTGATGGACTTGTAGTATTGAAGGTGTACTCTCCTGGGGTGGAGAAGGGTTGTGGGGAATGAGGGTTTGTGTGTTGTGGGTGTAAGTGGCTCCTAGGATAAAAAATCCTTCCTGTTCTTTTGTGCAACTTCCTTGTTGTCCTTGCCAAGCCTAGAATTCCCTTTCCCAGTGGAATTTAGTCCCAACTCAGGGGTGATCTACTGTTGAGAGTGATGAGGAGCATGGTCTAAGGCTGGGAGGTTTGTGGAGGGTCTGCACGTAGTTGGTGGATTCACTCCAGATAAAAGATAAGTATCATTTATGCGATTAATTATGTATTTTATGCATGTTTTGTGATGAATGATTATCATGTATTCCATTGTGTATATGAATTAATGTTAATTTTCATTGATTTTATATGGTAGCAGTAATTTCTTGATTACTCTGTGTTAAGAATTTTAATTTATTAAAATGCATGTAATTAATATATATAAGTGTATATTCCGCAGTAGTGGCATTACCCAGTCTATGGAGGGTCGGGGATGTTACAATATGGTATCAAAGCATGGTTACAACACTGAGCCTGGATGGGCCATGTTAGTGGTTAACGAGACAAATATTTCAGAGTGAATTATTGTCGAAAGGGACAAAATTTGAGGTTTAGAGTGTCTTTGGGTGCAAGGAGTCTGTTGACAGAGTCTTTGACTCAAAAATGTCGGGAGAAATAGATTTATTTTTCTCATAAATGGATGTGAAGATCAATTGTAAGGAGTGCATAGATCCAAAAGTCGACTAAGTGTTGAAGAAAACCTATAAGGAGAAGGGGTTTGAGAAATGAATCTCGGGAGGAGGAGCGACAACAGTCGTCAGATCTATTGTTGGAAGGATTCTAGACCGTTAGATCCGTCTCCAGGTAAGCAAAGGAAAATCACTTTGAAAGATTTCAAGTGTGGAGTGTGACAAAATCCCAAAGTCCCGAAGTAGATAGCAACCATCCATTGTGAAGGAAACGCGTCAAGAGATCGTGTACTTCAGGTGGAAGCACTTCAGGAGGAGCAAGTCCCGTGAGTTTGAAACTCTCGGAGCCTGAAGTGTCAAAGTCACTCATAACCATTGATCGTGAAGGAGGGCACGCCTCGGTAGATCGTGAACTCCGGGAAAAAGTGCTCCATTCAAAATCAAGCATAGAGGAGCTGAAACACCCGAGGCCCGAAGTTCCAAAGTCCCGAAGAGCCAAAGTGGTGAATCATGAGGGCGTCACCTGGAGGTGACATGGACACATAGGATGTGTGCCATGTGTCAGTGGGTTTCGAACCTGTAGAATATTGAAATGGCATATAGAACGTAGCGTGTGGGCCACATATCAGCCACTAGTACTCGCCATGTGGCATCTTGTATGAGCAAGGTTAGTGGGGCCCTAGGTTATGTAACATAGTTAAAGGTCACATAATCCACACTAGATTTGATCATGATAAATCAAGATCGACGTCCAAGAGGCATTGTGGGGACTAAATTCTCAAGGAATTTAATTATCCAAGGCGGTCTCGCAATCAAAACCGCAGTTTCACCAATGAGTTACGTGTCAACGTCAGAAAAATTGCAGGATGAAAGGAGTTTTACTCCAAACCACCATTGCATGCCCCCGCAATTAAGAAAACATTAAGTGATGTAATGTAATGATGTCACTAAAGGTGATGGGGAATGTTCGGAGATTAACAGATCGGATGTGTGGATGCGAGATCCTAGGAAGCTCTGAATTCCTGAAGACCCAAAGTCCTGGAACTTAAACACCTAAGGTTCCATAGTAAGTATCAGTTGTCATATGTTAGGTAGATGTGGGATGAAGATCCTCCCTACTTTGCGAGTTCGGTAATCCAAACTTCGAGGGATTCTTGTATTGTTCTTTGAAATTTTATGAAGCCGAAGGCTAAAGTAAGTACCTTTTGACTTAGCACTTGGTCATGGTCCATGATCACATGGGTTGGAGATTGAGAGAAAGGGGCTAGTGCCCAAAATTTATTACAGAGTAGAGAAGATCTCGGAAAGAAAAATGAAATCTGAATGTTTTCTTAAATTAGATTGGTTTATGAATGTTGTGGGAATTGTTAAGAAATGATGGCCTGACAAATTTCGGTTGACTGCACGTTTTTTTTTGTAGAGTTCAACAAGTGTCAGGACCGCAGCAGATTGTCATAGAGTGCAGATAAATGGAGGAGGCACATAATGATTCCAGTTCAGAGAATGAAGTAAAAGGAATGGATGTCCATTTAGGAGGAGTAGAATCAAACTCCAATGGGCACGGAGGAGAGATGGACAAGAAAGGGCATATGATGAAAATCATTGAATGATTGCAGAAGGACGCCCGGGATCACCGAGTTGATAATAGAAAGCTCATGAAATATAGGGAGAAAAAAGGAAAGTTAAACTTAAAGTTGATGCAGAGTCTGGAAAGAATAGAAAGGAAATTGTATAAGGAGAGTGACTCAAGCAAAATAGGGAGTCACAATAATCATGAGAGGAAAAGAAGATCAAGAAGCATTAGCAAGCATCATCATCACTCCCTGAAACATTCCAATAAGGAGGCACACAGTAGTTCAATCCCATCTCCTACCAGAAAACATAGGAGATCTGGAATGGATGAATTGAAAGGTCAAATGAAAAAGATTAAACCTCCTACATTTGACGGAGAACACAAGGAAGATGAGGATGTTGAGACATGGTTGTTGGGCATGAGAAAATATTTCCAACTATAGAACTATTCTTCTCATGCAGAGGGAAGAATTTCCATTTACCAACTTAAAGGAAAGACATCCGTATGGTGGGAGCATCTTGTGCAAGCACAACACGTCAGAGAGAAGAATATTACTTGGAGGGAGTTCAAGAATCATTTTGAAAAGAAGTACTTAATTAAGAGGTACTATGACAGAAAGATGAAAGAGTTATTTGAACTCAAACTAGGAAGCATGACCATTGATGAATATGAACGAAGGTTTTTGGAATTGTTGAAGTATGTTCCTTTCATCAAGGACGATATTGTCAAAATTCAAAGGTATCTGAACGGACTGCCATCTTCCATCAATGAAAAGATCCAGTATGATAACCCAAAGACTATGGAAAAAACTTTAAGGAGAGAAAAATGCTTATATGATCAAAAAAAATAAAAGCCTACTTTCCAAAGATCTTGGGAAGAAAAGAAGAAGTTTAAGAGGGAGTAGAGGAAAAAGGGAAACAAACCACCATTTTTCAGGAACAGTCCTCAAGGACATCCATGTTTTATAGAGTCCAGGAAGGCTAAATTCGGTGGACAAATGCCAAGACAACCACCTATGGAATGTTGGGGTTGTAAAGGAAATCATATGTATAGAGATTGCCCCCACATAAATGACAAAGTGATAGTTTTCCACAATGTTCAGCAGGTAGAAACAATGGAGGACATGGGAAATAGAATACCAAGGATCTATGCATCCCTAACAACAAGAAAACAGAATATTAGCTGCACATGATTGAAGTGGAAGGTATGATCAACAAACATGCCTTTACTATTTTTATTGGATTCACAGGCTAGCCATAGTTATGTATATCCTAGAGTGGTGGAAAGTTTGAAATTGTCGAGAAGAAAACATGGAAAATCTTGGTTAGTGCAGCTAGCTACAGGAACCAAGAGAAAGGTTACATAATTGGTTAAGTCATGTCCAATGGACATGAATAGACTGAGCACGAGAGAGGAATTGAACATTTTAACTTTAGGTTCTTATGATTGTTTAATTGGGATGGATTGGTTGGACTAGCACCATGCCATCTTGGACTGTCGTAACAAGGAATTCACTTCCCTGGATGAGGAAGGAAATCGGAGAATAGTCCAAGGAATTCCCAGGGAAGTTACTATTAGAGAAATCTTAGCAATGTAGCTGAAGAAGTGCTACAAAAAAGGATGTCAATTATTTGCAGCCCATGTGGAGGAAGCATCTCAGGATGAGGTCTCAAGTATTGAAGACCATGAAGTATTAAATATTTTGAAGATGTATTCTAGGAGGTACCCGGATTACCTCTGAAAAGAGATATTGACTTTTCTATAAACTTGATGTCTGGAACAGCTCCAGTATCAAAATCTCCTTACAGAATGAGTACATAAGAGATGAAAGAACTGCAAATGCAGCTTGAAGAGCTTCTAAAAAAGGGGTATATATGTCCAAGTGTGTCACCTTGGGGAGTCTTGTTGAGTCTCAGTTTTGACACCTCTATTACCCTATATTATCTCTGTCTGAGTCAAGTTTACCTATGATATGATTATAAACTTGACTTTTACCTCTATAAATACACTTAATTACCTTGTTCATGTGCATAGAGAGGTAACCTATGATTAAGGCATGTTTTGTTTAATTTTCTTGAGTTAATTCTATTAAAATGCTTGATTTTGTATAATCCTAATTGTTTGACTCCTAAGCAGTCTATTTCAGTACCTCAACATTTCGGTACCTTAGCATTCAGGTAACCAAATAAGTTTTGATCTAGCATTTTATTATTTGCATCCATTCCAGTACCGCCCTGTGTTATTTTGGTACCAGCCTGTGCTATTCCGGTACTAAAACCCTTTGTGTATTCCGGTACCAAATCACTATTTCCAGAAATCGCTTGTTGAATGAGTATGTTGTTGGAGATTCCAAGAAATCAATTAGATCGAAGCCTCTAAATCAGTTTTCAAGTTCACGATCAACTTCATCACTCATGCACTTCATGTCATGAGGATGAAGTCCATCCCTAGAGATTCGATGTAAATATCAATTGTAATATTTTAAAAACAGTTTTATCCTTATCCTTAGATCTTGATAATATCGACTCACCTTATTTATAAAGGATGTTGTATAGGAGATAGGATAGATACATATGAATGTAATGAAGCAATTCGTAAGAACCAAATGATGCATATTGTTTTGATGTACGATATGATGAGTTGCTGATTCAATTTACCATTTGAAGAAATACAAACGATCTGTTATCCAATTTCTGGGTATGATTAGAACGTCTTAGTCTGTTATCGTTTTAGAGGTACCTTGTTGGTTCGACAAGGGCCCACCATCCCAACTAAGGTAAACCTCCCTGTATATACTTGGTGTGGTTGTGTGAGTATTTGACAATGGTGTGATGTTAATGATTTCAAATTCATTTTAAAAGTTCATCATAAAATCATTTGTTTCTAAATTGGTGTGAGTAATCGAATATTAGATCAAATAGATAAGTTTCTTTTTCTAATATTGTAGGTTGGCATTTAATTGTTTGATGTGTGGGAGTGTTAAGAAAATATTATTTTGAGTTTGTGATTGTAGTGTTCTTAGTAGGTACATGAACCATAGGACTTTATCTCTCATTTTCATGTTCTATAATGAAGTCTCTCAGTCATGCTGACCGTTCCTTGTACTAAATAAGGTTTGCTTGAATAGAATAGAGTGAGAGTTGATTTTTGTTTCAAGAGTGACTAGAGTTGATTGCTAATCATTGTTTTGATTTCTACAAGAAACAAGCTCTTAAGTTAATCTCTCTAATTCATAAGCCTGGAATGAATAGACTTGTTACTTAAGAAAGAACCTTTTGATTCACTGTTTGTTTGAGAAGTTTTGTTATCAGTTTTCTCTTCTAAGTTTGAAGTTGTGTGAAGCATATAGATATCCTAAAACAGAGTGTTACTTTTCGATTGGTTTAGTTGCTATAGGGGACAGATTCAAATTCCATATTTTTATTTCATGAGCCTGTAAATGGACAGATTCATTACCTGAGTAAGAACCTTTAGATCACATGCTTATTGGATTCTGTTTATGCGTTTTTTTTTGTGATCTTTAAGCTGTGTGAGGAAGATAGATTAAAAAATTGTAAAACAGAGTATTGGTATTGATTGTTTCTTATTTATTCTATACTCATCAGACATAGGAACCTATCTTTTATCGACACATATAGTGCATAAACTCTACTGATTACGAATCTCAGTTGATAATTTATGTTTGGTAATATATTATGCAAATAATTACACCAACAAGCCTCGGTCTTGTTCGTGAAGAAGAAGGATGGAACATTGAGATTGTGCATCGATTTCAGACAATTGAACAAAGTGACTGTTAAGAACAAGTATCCTCTACCAAGGATCGATGATCTCTTTGATCAGTTGAAGGATGCTAATATATTTTCAAAAATAGATGTTAGATCAGGATATCACCAAGTAAGAATTAAGTATGAAGACATCAGAAATACCACCTTCAGAACAAGGTATGGTCACTATGAATTCACAGTGGTTCCATTTGGTTTGTCAAATGCACCTATTTTTTTTATGTGCCTGGTGAATGGTGTGTTCAGATAATATTTGGACAAGTTTGTCATAGTCTTTTTGGATGACATCCTAGTGTATTCCAAGTCAGAGGAAGAGCATGAAAAACATCTTAGGATGGTGTTGTAGGTGCTAAGAGAGCACCAGTTATATGCTAAATTGAGAAAGTTCTCCTTTTATCAAAATCAGATCCATTACTTGGGGCATATAATTTCAAAGGATGGGATAGTTGTATATCCTGATAAGATAGAATCCATGGGGGAATGGACAACGCCAAATAATGTGACAGAAGTTAGATCCTTTATGGGTCTAGTTGGCTATTACAAAAGGTTCATTGCAGGGTTCTCAAGGATAGTTCACCCTATCACTTCCTTGCAAAGGAAGGAGAAGAAGTTTCACTGGACTGAAGAATGTGAGAAGAGATTCCATCGATTGAATCAACTGTTAACTAGTGCTCCAATCCTGAGGATTACATATCTAAATGAAGACTTTGTAGTGTGCACAGATGCATGCAAAGAAGGATTGGGAGGAGTCCTCATTCAGAATGGATTCATAATTTGTTATGAATCCAGAAAGTTGAAAGAGAACGAAAGAAGCTATGCAACTCATGATTTGGAGCTGGAAGCCATCGTTCACGCTCTAAATAAATGGAGGCATTACCTCATGGGAAAAAGGTTCAAACTGAGAACAGACCACAACGGTCTGAAGTATTTGTTTGATCAGCCAATCTTGAATGCTAGGTAGAGTAGGTGGTTGGAGTTTCTTTGTGAGTATGA
>SNQJ01S0069230.1:0-14973 GCA_010110895.2 Picea sitchensis | reverse complement strand
CTCAAGGAAATGGAAGAAACAATGCTGAAGATTAAGCAGAATTTGAAAGCTACCCAAGACATGTAGAAGAGTTATGCTGATAAGAACAGGATCCACAGGGAGTTCAAAGTGGGTGATCATGTTTTTCTAAAAGTAAAAGCTAACAGAAGTTCCCTGAAGATGGGAAATTGTTCCAAGTTGGCAACCAGATTTTGTGGGCCATTTGAAATCCTAGAAAGGATTGGACCAGTTGCATATATGCTTGTATTGCCTACATCCATGACAGTACATAATGTGTTTCATATTTCATTGCTTAAGAAATATATACCTGATGCTAATCATGTAATCGATTGGAATGTGATTTAGGTGGAACAAGAAGGCATCTTGTAGGTGCATTCGGTGCGTATACCTTACTGGAAAAGAAAGTAGTTCCAGAATTGAGCTATAGGACTTGTAAAATTCTAGTGGACCTGATACGATCCTGAGGAGGAAATATGGAAGCATGAAGATGCTATGCGGGTAGAGTATCTGCATATTTTTGAAGATTTTGGGAATCTTGTTGTTGTTTTGTAAATAAATTGCACTGAGGACAGTGCAAAAATAAGGGGAGGGGATTGTAATACCCCAAGGCCGAGCCCCTTCTGAATTATAATTTTTCTTATAGGTTGGTGAGCCAAGTGGTTGTAAGATGAAATACTTAAGTGTTTATTAGGCTAGTGAGCTAGATGCCAAGGTCAAGAGCTTGATATTTTGTTTGTATATGTAATTATGCAGATAATTAATAAAAATAAAAACATTGTTGCATGTAGAACCTCCACGAAGAAGATTTATGGGGGACTAAGCTTCACTAGATAGGGTAAGGAAGGGGGGATAAGTATTATTCCTAGGGGCTAAGCTAGGGGGCTTATCTCTAGAGGAATAATATTTTAATATTATTTCCTAAAGACTAAAGTGAACATTATATGTTTGTTATCCTAAGTTCATGGAAAATGGGGCATGGGCTTAGTGGAGCACATGCAGCTCCAGGAAGACAAGTGTCGACCTAGGTTCATGCAATCAAAGCTGAAACGTTAGCTCGTGTTGGGGGGTTCAGGAGTCATTTTTCCATCATTCGCCTGAGTCATGCTACCATTCTCCCATCCTACACGTGAACCTGATTTTTTTTTCATCTGCATCTACATACAGACGCACAATGAAGGAGACCCTCACAGGAAGGTTGTCATCCTATCATTTTCCCGATTCATTGTTCTTGCCTCTGCATCTAACCTCTACCTACCTGCAGACATTTCTGAAACCAGAGTGGGGAAGTCGTCCTGTGTTGTTTCTTGTGAAGCCTGACACAATTGTAGTCACCTGAGCCATGTTGAGACTTAGCATTAGGTTTTTTCCTATTCGAGTGTCCATACCCATTTTTCCCTATTGTCATTAACTATTGTTGTTGTTGTTGTAAACCGTACCCAGCTGTAGTTGAGTCGAAGGTTGGTTATCCGACCTGTGAGTAGCTCTCCCAGGTGAGAGAGTTTGTTGGGAAGTGAGTTCTCTTGGAAGGGAGTCTCATAGTAGCCACAGTACTCTGAGACTTCTGGTCCAGCCTGTTGCTAAAGCCCAAGGTAAGGGAGGTGTACTAGCCAATGGACTTGTAGTAGTGAAGGTGTAATCTCATGGGGTGGAGCAGGTGTGTGGGGAATGCAGGTCTGTGTGTTGTGGGCGTAAGTGGCTCCTGGGATAAAATATCCTTCCTGTTGTTTTGTGAAACTTCTTTGTTGTCCTTGCCAAGCCTAGAATTCCCTTGCCCAGTGGAGTTTAGTCCCATCTTGGGGGTGACCTACTGCTGAGAGTGATGATCAACGCAGTCTAAGGCTGGGAGGTTCATGGAAGGTTTGGATGCAGTTGGTGGATTCACTCTAGATAAAAGATAAGTATCATTAATGCGATTAATTATGTATTTTATGCATGTTTTGTGATGAATGATTATCATGTATTCCATTGTGTATATGAATTAATGTTAGTTTTCATTGATTGTATATGGTAGCAGTAATTCTGTGATTACTCTGTGTTAAGCGTTTTAATTTATTAAAATGCATGTCATTAATATATACACATGTATATTCTATAGTAGTGGCATTACTTGATCTCTTGAGGGTTGAGGATGTTACAAAGTAAATCACATCCAATAATTAAATTACCTAAACATGTTCATCAAACACCCCTTAAGCAAAAACAAATTCTCAAAGACGTTATGCAATTTGACAAGTTAGGTTTGGAGAGGGTCTCAGGGTGTCCTATTGGGCTAATCCCTCTTAAGTTTGGGGTGTTTCTCAGGTGGATTCTAGTCCAAGTCATGCAAGTGTATGAGGTGGCATGGGGTAAATATTTGGGAATGGGGTGCATGTGATAACAAGGAAATGTAGAGTCTTACCTGTGGGTGCCTTTGTGGAGGGTGAGTTTCACCTTGTCATGGATGCAATTGTTTCATTTACCATTCATTGGCATTTGTTATTAGCTTTATTTATTTTGATATTTTTCTCGTGTGCTACAAGGGAATAGTTGAGTCCTGGATTGATTACCAGAGGTGACAGTGTTATCCACAAACATTTCATGGAAATGAGAAGGTTGGCTCGTAATGAGACGACCCTTCTCTTGGATATGCCACCAAGAGCCACGACCCTGTTTTGGTGACCCGATAGGTGGTAATGTTATACTTCTACATGTCCATGGTCATAATAGGACGACTCGTGATGAGACCTCCTATCCAACAACTAGTACCTTGAGTGTTTATGTTATCTTTTGGGTCCCCTTTTCTTAATGAGAATATTTTCACTACTTTCTCAAGGATCCTTGGGTAAAGCATCTCGAAGTTTTCAAAATTGGATTTTAACTCTTTCCAACTACTTTTACCCTCTGGGCCTTTATCCCCTTCCTAGTGTAGCCAATTCCAATGCCCAAAAATAAAGGGGAGATGAAAGGGAAAAAGATTGAAAGTGATAAGTATGGAGGGAAAAGACGATGAATTTTCAAATATCCACCTAGTAGAAACCCATCCTAAAGGAAAATCAACTTACTAGGGCACTGTGTCATCCTTTCAGGTTTGAACGAGGTAAAGAGAATAATTTCCAATCAAACTTCATGAAATGAATAAGGATTCAATACAACATGTTTAAGTTCTTAAAAAATTAGAGTGATACATACCATGATACCTAGACTTATTATCTCATGGAGAAAGACTCATTGTTACTTCAGGACTAGGTTGGTGTGATGGATGATGTTTTTGGAGACATGTGGACTACTCTTGAATAAAAAAAGGGGGCCTTCAAGACTATGCTTAGGTCTTCTAACTCTCGGTACTCCATGTCTAGAACCTGTGGGCCTCGAGAAATGATATACTTAGTTATCCCTAGGCTAGGGGATAACAAATACCACATCCCTTTAGCTGAAGAATAAGGGACTTGAACTTTGTGAAGAAGTCTTGGATATTATAAAATATTCTTGGATCCAATAAATTCAATTCTACCTCAAGCATATGGCCTCTCATCTCTTATTGTTTTCCAAAGAGACCTTATAGTGTGGTCCATGTTATCACATAATTTGTACGTTGGGAAAATCCTGACCCAACCACCAAGTGACGACAACTAAAGGGAACTATACCCAATGTCACCTAGATATAGGTCATTTGGTTCAAGGGTGACTAGGTCACTCTAGGGAGGTGATCTCGATGAACCTAGGGGGATTGAAGTGAATGGAAGGGAAGGAAGAGAATTATCCCCCTAAAGGTCAATGATGGAAGAAAAAAATGGCTTTGATGACTCATCTCCGGGTGGTTTAAGGTTTCCAAGTCTTTGGGTACCTGCAAAAGTGTTTGTACCTTCTTGAGACATAAGAAGAGCCACACTTGCATACAGTATGTTAGGTGGACAAGAAATTTAATCCTGTTGTCTGTAATTTGTAGGAGAATATCGATCAACATATCAAAAATTATTAAACCATGACAAGTGAAATAATAGCTAGTATAAGTGAATTTGAAAGCACAAGAGTTAAACTAGCAAATGACTAAGTATTAGCATGTAATTTGATATTTAAAGCAAGATTGTCATACAATATCTGTGCAGTAAAATTTATTGGCCTTATGGATCTAACATATAATGTATTTCAGAAGAAAAATTACCCAATTAAACTTTCCCAAAACTTGAAAGCAAGTAGAACATGAGGGAAAAGTTTTAGCTCAAATCTAGGGTTAGTTTGTGAGTTGTTAGGGCTACAATAGTTAGGTTTTGTGCAGCCTTATGGCTGTAGGGTAAGTTTGTTAATAGCATAAAATTTTAATAAGAGAGAGGGGATGCCTCAATGATGCAAGATATCTTAGGGCTCAAAGAACAAAATCCAAGTGAGAGAACTTCAAGACCTTGACTTTTCACGTTTACCGAAAAAACTATTTATTTATCCAATACAACAAGTGATGACTAGTGACTTTAATGGTTGGGTTAATGGATTCAAGAAAAGAATAAGCTAGATGTACTACCTTCCTTGGGGGTTTAAATCCTCTTACTCCCCAAGGAAAGTATCCCTGGATAGAGTTTGGACTAAGAGGGTGTATGCGTGTATACTTCTCTTAGTAAACCCTTGCTAAATTAACAATAATTAAGAAAAAATATGATGGATACTAAGGTGGGGGTGTACACCCTTATATTACCCACCTATCTCTATCAAAATAACCTTGACTTGAAATACAAATGATAGCACAATCATGTTTTCTTACCAATTCAAGGAAAATATGCTAAGATAAACCACCACAATAGTAGGAGAAAATCCTTCCAAGTCTAACGCATGCTTCCACCAGCCAAAAACCAATAAATATAGCCACAATAGAGCACAAGAGACAAATATCCAAAGATAGAAAAAATTTCATTCCAAGGCCTCTCCACAATGGGAAAGTTATGATTCAAAATGAGATTTCATGATTTCTATTTATACAATTTGTCTTTCACATAGTTTTTCCACATTATCAAGGGTAAAACATAAGATAAGGGGTCCACAACCCTTATCTTACGCCTTGCAACAAAATAATATTAAACAATTCACTCCAAAGTTCACTTTTACACAAAAGAAACCCTAGAACAAGGTGACATCACCCCTTTAGGGGACATTTTGGCACTTTGAAGAATTTGTTGGGTAGGTAGATCCATGGCTAGACCTCCAAAGGCCACTTGTCACTCATCCAAATTCTTTATTGATGGTATTCAAGCTTCCTTCCTTCCAAACGTGCCACATGTCATCAAATAACACCTTCACCACCAAACCCTGTCCCTCTGGGTGATGTCAAGCCTCCAAAATATGACATTTTGCTTCTCCTAAGAAAAACGTTTGGAATATGAGGGATAGGTCATGTCATCCATGATGTATTCTATGCCTCCAAAGGCATGTATTTTTCATCTAGCATGCGAGCCCTTGGAATCCAAATTGTAGGCTTGAAGCCCCATGGAATCCAAGATTAGGCTTGCTCCTCCAAAAGAGTCCACCAACAAGGTCCTGCAAAACAAAAAGGTACGCCCTCCAAATATCTCAAGTCAAATATATCATGACAAGTGTAAACCATGTCTAATAAGAAAGGCACCTAAACATGTGCATCAAAACTACTTGATCAAATTAAACAAATACTCAAAAACCTATACAATTGACCAACTTTAAGTATGGAAGGGGTGCCCTACAATTCCTATTGGGTAAACCAAAGAACTCAAGTAGGGGATGCTCCCAAGGATGATCTCTCAAGGTTATGTAATGGATGATGAGGTGGAAGGGGTTTATAATTCATAGGTCGTTGAGTTTCATGACATACGAGGGCTCGTATTGTCTCATTCATGGGTGCCTTTGTAGAGGGTGTGTGGCACCTTTGTTTGCAATGCATTTTTTCCAAGCCCATCTTATTTCCATTATTTGTTTCTTTCATTTTTTAAGGAATGATTTGAGGGACACTGTCATGGTGTGGTGTCTAGATAATGACAATGTCACTCACAAGTACCTTGCGAAAATGAGAAGGTTGGCTCATGATGAGTCCCCCTTTATCTCAGTTATGTAACTGAGAGCCACTACCATGTCTTGGTGACTATATGATGGTAATGTCATACCACTAGATACCCATTATCATGATAGGTCATCTCGTGATGAAAACTCATATCCCCCAACTAACCCCTTAAGAATTCATTATCATTTATTCTTGTAGGTCCCCCTTTTTCTTACAGAGAAGAATTTTGTTGCTTTCTTAGGGGATCCATGGGTGAAGAATCTGGAAGGTATATATATATATATATATGGTTTTATATTTTTTAGCCAACAACATTCCCTTTGGGTCTTCATCCCCTTCTTCCCATGAAACGAGGTACATGCCCTTCTTGGGTCACTAAAATAAAAGGACCAATAAGAGGATAATATGATGGGAGTTTAATGAGCGGAAAGTAGTGAGTATGACCAGGAATGGTACAGTAACCCCTCAATGGATCTCCATTCACAAACCTTTCCCAAAGGTTGGAAACCCACTAGGAAATCTATGACAATCACCAGGGTGAAACAAGGTCAAAGGCACAATGTCCAAGTAGGCTCTCTATAATCAAAAGTATCTCAAATACAACATGTTCAAATGCCTTAAATATTAGGGTGATTACCTGCTACAATACCTGACTTGTACTACATGGAGAAAGACCCTTATGCCTTCCAGAAGCTAGTTGGTTTGGTGGATGTGCTAACAATGGATCAAAAGTGGTGATGAAGTGAGCTCATGTATGTGAAATTGGAAACTGTTGGTCATGTGGTCTCTCGAAATTCCATATCTGCAAACGAAGGGCCTCTAGAGAGGATCTCCTTAGTTATCTCACAAAATGGGGATAACATCTAGCTCCTACTTGGGGACATGTTCTCATTGTAGAGTGCATGAGAACCAAAACATCTCCTGGTAGACATGTGCCTACCAAAACTCAAACAAAAACATCAAAGCATCTAGGGTGGTGCTATCACTCTTCATCCATATACATAAAAATCCAAAAATAAAAACTAATCTAGAAAAGAAAAGTTTATCATTTGTTTCAGAAATTTATAAACTAAGCATGAAATTAATATGCAAGTAGAGAAAAATGAAAAATGGAATGCATCAAAACTAATATGAGCAATCAAGATGCAAATTCAAGGAAAGAAAGATGATMTTCCTACTTACCTGGGGCATGGGCCCTGAAGAATTCATGTGACTTGAACATAAGGTCCAAGAAGAGATCCATCCATTGGTAATGACTTATTTCTTGCATCCAAGGCTATCGGATAGTACTTTTCTTTATCGTACTTCTTCTAGACGATGTAAGGGTCAATCCATGAGTTGTCATCTCTTTGGTCATACTTGGGGTTTCCCTTTCTCTTAACCCACATGAGCACAAGACATCCTTCACTTAAATTGATGTAAGGTATATTATCAATGTATGGATAGGAAGGAGGCTCTTTGTTGACCATCCTTTTGATGGCTTCTTCACGTTGTTCTTCTTCTTTCTTCAAAATTTGGATAGACCCTAGATATTTCCCATGGTACTTTGCAATTTTCTCTTTCTATTCATATGTCCTTGGGAGGATCATATCTATGGAGTCTTCCTACATAAAATTAAACTAAAATGGATCATACTCAATAATATTTCGAGGCACATCGTAGTCATACTCACTAACATAATCAGGGCCATTAGGATCCATCACATGTTTATTGTTCTTTTCTCGGTTGTGAAAGATCTCATATGTGTCATCACCCATGTGGATGTATGCATGGGTAAGGCTCATTCTAAGGAAACCCCCAAGGGAAGAAGACCAACTCCTTGATAGGAGAATCCCCCAAGCATCTAAAACATCGATCACTACTATTTCCATGAGGAGGTTGATATGTGGAAAATCAATAAGAAATACCTCAACATACTCACATACCCCAAAAACCTTGACCTTTCTAGAATCAATACCACACACATTACGATAGGGTTGGTTTGTCTTCAAACCAAGTGGTTCCATCACCTTCAATGACACGAAGTTCATTGAGGCCCCAAAATCAAGCATGAATTTGTTCAATCGTAGGCTATTCATGCCCAATGAAAGATATAAGGGAGGATTTTTGTCTCTTTACTGATCGAGATACATAGTGTTCAAGATGATAGGATGGTCTTCCCTCTCATTTGGTACCTATAATATCTTCAAGATTTCCATTTTCAAAGAAGGTATCTTGCACATCTCTGTCACTGGGACCATCATATTCAGTTTTCCAAACATGGTTGCAACGTCTATATTCAAATGGATCTCATTTGTTGGATTTGTCTTAGGAAGAAACTCATGTACTAGAGGTGGCGGTGGTGGGGCCACCTTCTCTTATTATGGAAGAGGAGTGTCAGTCTATGATGGAGGTGTTGAAGCTTTATTTCATCTAGTATAGGTCAAATATCCCCTTCTCTTWAACTCCTTCTTATTATCTATCCATTKATTTAAGKCCAAGAGTCTCCCCTATMTTCCCCCCCATCTTATGGATTCATTGATCTGTTCTTGTGTGACTTGTTCCTCTTGGAAAATACATATAATATCCATGAAATTCATATCATTGGGGGAATTTTCATATCTTCAAGAACACTCATCTTCTTTGTGAGGTACTCRGCATGGAAGGCACCAAGCTTCTATGTCAACCATCCCAACTCGTTTCAAAGTATCTAGGGCCTTTATCTCTTGTTGAGGCCTTGGTTTCCAACCCATGGCATCTCTCTGATGTATGGTAAAATGAGGTTTGGGAGAAGATTGATWTCTCTCTATAGTAGTCAAATGGCCCATAATCTCATTCTGCACCTGGGTAAAATGAGTACTCATTTGATCTATTTTCTTAGTCAAGAGGGAAATCAGATCACGAGAACTGCTACTAGAATCCTTAGTCTTTGCTTCTACCTCAACACGAGGGTACTAAAAAGGATCTAAATTTGAATCAATAAGGTTCTCTTCAATGTCAACATTGTACTCTTTGGCTTGTTCTAGCGATGTACACTTCTTGTCTTTCAGAATGAAGTGAAATCACCCTTCAAAATAATTTATATAGAGGAGACAGACTGATGAGGTGTTAGCAAGGAACTCTATTGGAATCTGGTTGTACAACCTGTCAAATCTAGTATTGAATTCTTTCACTGTCTCATTCTTATTTTTATTTATTTGATTGAATAGAGCTCCAAGCATCCCACCATCTTTCTTTGTTGACCATCTTCTCTTAAATAAGTTCGAAAAATATTTATATGACGTGATATGATTGTCAGGAAGGCCTATGAGCCAATCGAGAGCTTCTTCAATCAATTATGAAGAAAATAAACTCATGGATACATCCTCATGTTCAATCCATGCATTGTCCATGTCTCAGCCCATGACATAAAAATGATCCTCAACAGTCACTACATTATTTAAAGGGAACTTTGGCAACCACTTGTTTAAATATTTTGATATTACAATGGGGTATCCATGGATAGTGAACATGTGAAGGGGTTTGTAGAGGTGCTTTTCCCAAGAGTGAGACATTGGATAAAGGGGAAGGTTACCGTGGAAGAGGGTTTTGACAATGGGATACTTGAGGGGAGGCCTTCTTTGATAGACCTTAGAATTTTTTCACCTCCTAGGGGAAAAGGATTAGAAGAGGAAGGGTTCTGGGAAGGTGGAGTTGCTAGATGAGCTTCAAGAAAGTCTCATCAAAAAGGGGAAAATGGAACGTCCCTTGTGTGGAGTCTCTATACAACCTAGGGGAGAGGCTTTGGGATAGATTTCCAAAGTGTCGTTAGGGTTCGGAAGAGGATTCAAAATCCTCCCTAGAAACGACACCAAAATGTTATCGCACAATTTGTAGGTTGGGAAAATATTGACCCAACCACCAAGTGAGAAAACTAAGGGAAACTATAACAAATTTCACCTTGATATAGGTCTCGTGCTTCAAGGGTGACTAGGTTACTCTAGGGAGAAAATCTAGGTGACCTTGGGGGGATTTAAGTGGATGGAAGGGAAGGAAGAGAAGTATCCCCCTAAAGGTCAGTGATGGAAGAAAAAAATGGCTTTGATGACTCATCTTTGGGTGTTTTAAGGTTGACAAGTCTTTGGGTACCTGCAAAAGTGTTTGTACATGTCCAAGACACAAGAAGAGTCTCACTTGCATATAGTATGTTAGGTGGACAAGCAATTTAAGTTTTTTGTCCTTAATTTGCAGCAACGGATCAATCAATATATCATAAATTATTAAACCATGACAAGTGCAATAAGAGCTAGTATAAGTGAATTTGAAAGCACAAGAGTTAAACTAGAAAATAACTAAGGATTAGTATGTACTTCGATATTTAAATCAAGGTTTTGATACAATATCTCTACAATAAAATTTATCATCCTTATGGATTTAACATATACTATTTTACAATAGAAAAATTATCGAATGAAACTTGCCCAAAAGTTGACCAAAAAGTGTGCTAAAGCAAGTAGAACATGAGGGCAAAGTTTTAGCTCAAATCTAGGGTTAGTTTTTGAGTTGTTAGGGTTATAATAGTTAGGTTTTATTCATCCTTATGGATGTAGGGTAAGTTTGTTAACAACAACAAGATTTAATAGGAGATAGGGTATGCCTCAATGAGGAAAGAGATCCTATGGCTCAAAGAACAAAATCCAAGTGAGAGAACTTCAAGACCTTGACTTTTCACGTTTACCAAGGAAACAATTTATTTCTCCAATGCAACAAGTGGTGACTAGTGCCTTTAATGGTTGGGTTAATGGAGTCAATAAAAGAATAATCTAGAGGTACTACCTTCCTTGGGGGTGTAAATCCTCTTACTCCCAAAGGCATGTATCCCTAGCCAGGGCTTGGACTAAGAGGGTGTACGTGCTTATACTTCTCTTAGTAAACCCTTGCTAAATCAACAATACTTAAGAAAAAATATGATGGAGACTAAGGTGGGGGTGTATTCCCTTATACTTCCCACCTAGCTCTATAAAAATTGCCTTGAATTGAAATACAAATGATAGAACAAGCGGATTTTCTTACCAATTCAAGGAAAAAATGCTCAGATAAACCACCACAATAGAAAGAGAAAATCCTTCCAAGGCTAGTGCATGCTTCCACCAACCAACAAACAAAAAAGCTAGCCACACAAGATATCAAAATAAAAATAGCCAAAGATAGCAAAATTTCAAGTCCAAGGGCTCTCCACAATGGGAGAGTTATGATTCAAAATGAGATTTCATGATCTCTATTTATACAATTTGTCTTTCATGTAGTTTTTTCACATTAGAAAGGGTAAAACATAAGATAAGGGGTCCAAAACCCTTATCTTTCCCCTTGCCACAAAATAATATTAAACAATTCACTTTAAATTTCATGTTTACACAAAAGAAACCCTAGAATAAGGTGATGTCACCCCTTTAGGGGATGTTTTGGCACTTTGAAGAAGTCGTTGGGTAGGTAGATGCATGGCTAGGCCTCCAAAGGCCAATTTTCACTCATCCAAATCCTCTCTTGATTCCATCCTCTCTTCAAGATTCCTTCCTTGAAAAAATTCCACATGTCATCACATAACACCTTCACCACCAAACCCTATCCATCTAGGTGACATCAATCCTCCAAAAGATGAGATTTTTCCTCTCCTAGGAAAAACGTTTAGCATGTGAGGACCAGGTCATGTCATCCATGATTTATTATAGGCCTCCAAAGGCATGTCTCTGTCATTCATCATGTGGACCCTTGGTATCCAACCTATGGGATTGAAGCCCCATGGAAGCAGAAGCTAGGCTTGCTCCTCCAAAACTATCCACCAACAAGGTCTTGCAAAACCAACAGGTATGCCCTCCAAATATATGAAGTACAAGATATCATGAAAAGTGTAAATCATGTCTAATAATCAATGCACCTAAACATGTGCATCAAAACTACCTCATCATATTAAACAAATGCTCAAAACCCTATACAATTGACCAAGTTTAAGTATGGGATGGGTGTCATAGAAGTCCTATTGGGTAAAATAAAGCACTCAAGTAGGGGATGCTCCCAAGGATGGCCTCTCAAGGTTATGTAATGGATTATGAGGTGGAAGGGGTTTAGACTTCATAGGTCATTGATTTTCATGACATACAAGGGCTCATATTGTCTCATTCATGGGTGCCTTTATAGAGGGTGTGTGGCACCTTCATTTGCAATGCATTTTCTCCAAGCCCATATTCTTGCCATTATTTATTTATTTCATGTTTTAAGGAATGAGTTGAAGGCCACTATCTTTCTATGGTGTCTATATAATGACGATGTCACTCACAAGCACCTTGCAGAAATGAGAAATTCGACTCATTGTAATGTCCTCATTTTTGGATTCCCTTATGTTACAACTTGGGATGCCTGCCAGAGTAGACAATTGGGAGTAATAGTGATCTTAGGAAGTTTTGAGGACTTTTATGGGGTCTGAATCACATTATTCATCATATTTCATCATCATGATCCATTCTACACAACTTGTCCTTGCTTTTGTTGCATTTCGGCGATTTCCGTAATTTTGGGTTATTGTTGAGTATATTTTAACTAATTACACTAAAGGTATTATTTGAAGCTTGTTTCTTGGAGAAAAACCTTAGTGTAATATCTCGTTGGAATTGGGATGAAAATATCTACAAGATAGAATGATCAAAAGTGACTTTTAGTGGAAGGAGAAGTTATAAGGGCGAATTGATCACTTTTGGAGTAAAAAGGATTATTAAATTAATAAAGTGATTTATGAAGAAATATTCAAAGATGAATTAAAAGTCACTTGAATGGAAAAAAGTGAAAGGAGTTGTAAAAGAGAGATAGGGGCTTCTATTCTCTCATTATCTTGATTGATATTTTGATGTCTGGCTTCTTAGCTAGAAATCCCATGGTACTTGGGGGTTTTGAGGGTTCTGTCTGAATAAGCCCTATAGATCAACAAGGAGGTGAAATATCCCTCTATTCCTATTACAATCTTGGAAAATGAGGTGAAATATTCCTACCTCACCATTCTATTTTAGTTCAGTTTCATTCCAGCCACCAGTTAGTGCAAAGGGGCGCAACATAGAGGGTTTGACTGCAGAGAAGGTGCACCAATTAGCCAAGAAGGTTTGATTTGGCCTTGGTAGATTGATTTTGGTCCAGATCTTTCTTGGAGACTCCTATCGATCATCAGGGAGACGCTTTTGTCACTTGTGGGTGTTTCCTACCCTCTAGAATCATTATTTTTCATAGTTGGGCAAGTTTCTTTCAAGGAGGGCACAACCTGGGTTAGAAATCTAGTTTTTTGGGGCTTCATTTCCCATCTACAGTAAAGGATAATTATCATATGTGTTATTCATTACATATATCACAATATGGAAACATTTTTATGGGGTTTGGGAGCCAAATATGAAGAGGGTAAATTTCTTTGGGAATCTACAGCTAGTGAGGGTGCAACTTCACCAGAGGAAGCTTGGTATTTCGAAAGGGAAATAGCTTGATATATGAGATATTCCTCATACAAAATATTATAAATGTGTTTAAATTTCACATAATAGATATAGATAGAAAATAATACACACATTTGCCGAGAGAAATTAAGAAGAAGAAGAAGGAGAGAAAGAATGGAAGAATTCTCATTAACCGTGATGAATAATGAATAATTTACACATTATATACTCTGTATAACTCAATGAATGCACACTAGAGGAGAACCAATGCACCATAGTGGTGGTCTAGAGTGATCTGGACACACACCAACAGTTACAAGAGTGAACTTCCACCTAGTCTAGTCTCTCAGGCACTTACGAGAGTGAACTGCCACCTAGTTGAGTTAAGTAGTCAACTAGTATTCAGTTAACTGACTGAACAGAGTGTAGTGAGGATTAGGTCAAGGAATAAAGGGTAATGCACCAGTCTAGTGATGATCCCAAGGAAAGTGTGCATTAACAAGGTTATGATCCCAATATTGCATGGTGACAAAACCAATGCAGCATCTAGACTCAACTCAACTAGTCAAACTAAAGTGTCAACTGAAAGAGAATATTCTTTAGGTGGAATATTCTTCCCTAAAATATAGGAGATTGGATAATGACTAATTATGACTAATAATCAAGGAAAAACCATAGGAAAAATAAATACTAGGTGTGTGTGAAGTAATTCCAACACCCCCCCTGAACATCATTATGGTGAAAATAAAGAATGGGTCCTAGAAATGAGGCCATGTTAGGTACCCAAATAAAAAATATACACTAAGATAAAGTGAGGAAAGAGGGAAAACATCATGGGAAAAAACCCCCCTCAAGGTACAATGTATGTAAAAATAAGAACTATAGTTTCTAGGCAACTATGTCCTTCACTCCAAGATGACTTCACAGAGAATGGAACTTCTTCTCAGTGAAGGTCTTGGTGAAGATGTTTTTCGTCTATTCTGCTGAAGGAAACAAATGTAGGTTGATGATCCCCTCATGTACTAAGTTCTGGATGTCGTTCATGTGGATCTTGATGTGCTTCTTCCCTTGCCTCTGAATTGGATCTCTACAGAACTTCAGAGTGCTCTAGTTGTCACACCAGATGATGATCAGCCAGTGAAACTAAATGCCTAACTCAGTGAGAAAATGTTGTAGGCACATATCCTAAATGGTTATGTTAACTACCCCTTTGTACTCTTCCTCGGCTGAAGATGGAGAAATGGTAGCTTGATTCTTGCTAGACCAAGAGATAGGCCCAGAACCAAGACTGAGTGAGTAACCAGATGTGGACTTGTGATCAATGTTATTGCCAGCCCAGTCAGAATCAGTAAACCCGATGAGATATAATGTAAAGTCTGCTACATAATGAATCCCAAAGGTGATGGTACCCTATACGTATCGAAGGATATGCTTTGCAACCTTCCAATGTAGCTCATGAAGCTCTTGCATGAACCTGGAAACTGTACCAACTACATAGGAGAGGTCTGGTCTGGAGTGTGTGAGATACAAAAATCTCCCCACTAGTTGTCT